>CM042846.1:36056802-36086802 GCA_023653725.1 Bungarus multicinctus | reverse complement strand
AAGGACCATCCCTGATCTCCTGACCTTCCACTGTGCGTTGAAAACCCATTTATTTCAGCAAGCCAGTCTGGCCTAGGGATTTTTAGACCTTTTAATTTGGTTTTTAACTTTCTTAATCCCTTATTTTTAATCTTTTGATATGGCCAACGTATTTAATTCTTTTAACTTTTAAATATTGTATATGTATTTCTATATGTGTATTTTATCTTGGCTGTTCACCACCCTGAGTCCCTTTGGGAGAGGAGGGCGGTATATAAATTTAAATAAACAAACAAACAAACAAACAAACAAACAAATAAATAAATACTTATTGAGGGGAGCTGAACAACTTCACTGGGGTGGAGAAACAGAGTTCAGGTTCTGAAGATTGGAGCTCATTTCTTACATCCTGTGGAAGGACTTTGCTTCCAGGCATGGAGAAGAGTTCAGATCCTGATGAAGGAGTTCCCTTCTGCACACAGTGGGGAGCTGGCATCCTTCAATGGGCAGCTCTTTCAGAGAACACCTAAAGATGAGAGGGAGCTGGATTCCAAGCAGAGAGAAGAGAAGGTAGTACAGTAAGATAAGGAGTTTTGGCCCAGATGCAAGATAGAGGCATAGGAGGCCTGTATAGACCATGTGAGAATCTCTCTTCTGTCAGGGGCTGAAAATCCTGTGTAGATTTTGGAAGGGAGGATTTTCAGTTCCTGAGCAAAGTAGGGTCTCACCCCACCACTAAGGCACCCCACGATCCTTATCTTGGATTCTGTTCATTTAGTATTCTGCACAATCTTTTAATAACTAAAATCCAGAGTGCTGGAAATGCAGTTGTAGAGTGGAGCAGTCACATGATCAGTCATATAATGTCTCACTTAAGGACCATTTTGTTCAGTGACTGGAATTCCAGGCTCAATTAGTCATAAGTGAGGGGACTGCCCATGCAATAATTCACCCTATACATACATTGACCATATTTCCTTGGAAAAAAAATAAAAGGACAACCCTGAAAAGAGGGAAAAACCTGAAAGAGATTCATAAGAATAAACATTTCAATTGTTTGTGGTTATAAATGCGTGTTTTAACAAAAAATACTTAAACTCAAATAGAGTATATAAAAAGACAATTCAGTTTCCATATCTTTTACATGAACGTGGAAAAACTCTGCATTAAGTGGCACAATTTGTACAATAAAAAAATAAATGACCAATGGACAAAAGTGAGTTTTTGAAAAATAAATAAATCTACAGGACAGCTTTCTGAAGTAAAGAACTGTTCTTTATAATAAAAGGCATACGGTCACCGTGCCTATAAGTAATGACTGTGTGAGATATTATTTGACCACTTTTATCTCAGGATTACTGATGGGAACTGTCTGTTCAAAAGGAGAAGAACCACTGGAAAACAGTTTCCTACTCATAGACCTTACAAGTAATCCAGAAGGATAACACGGTAATTACTACTGATCACAGTGAGAAGTCTATTTGTCCCAGAAAAGCTGTCTTTTTCACCCAGATGCAGGTCTGAAACCAAAGAAAAAAGACTATCCGGGATTATCTGTAGCAATAGCACTAGCACTTAGACTTATATACCACCTCACAATGCTTTACAGCCCTCTCTAAGCTGTCTACAGAGTCAGCATATTGTCCCCAACAATATGGGCAGTGGTGGGATTCAGCCAGTTCGCACCAGTTCGGGAGAACCAGTTGTTAACTTTATGAACAGTTTGGTGAACTGGTTGTTGGAATAAATCATTAGGGCAAAGAACCGGTTGTTAAATAATGTTAAATTATTTGAATCCCACCACTGAATATGGGTCCTCATTTTACCAACTTCAGAGGGATGGAAGGCTGAGCCAACCTTGAACTGGTCAGAATCAAACTCCTGACAGTGAGCAGTGAGTTAGCCTGCAATACTACATTCTAACCACTGAAGCATCGTGGCACAGTGGTAACAGCCATCCAGGATATTTCCTAAACAAGAAGCTAAAGATTAAGTGAAAGATGTCTAAAACATCTGGACTGAGAGATGTTCCATTTCAATTCCCTCCTCAGAGACAGCATTCTCAAATTCAAAGCCAGCTGTGAGCATAGATACTAGTGTGTGAAGAAGCCAAGTAGGGCAGGGATGCAGCCTGCAGCTTGCATAGCTCATATTGCAAAGATCCGTGTCTACTTTTCTAACATCCAGAAGCTAAAACAAGTCTCAGATGAACTTGCAAGAAGTTGTACTAGTCACCTGTCTTTAATCTGCCCAAGTAGAATCCAGGTTGGAGTAAATATGCCTAATTTTATTTGAAGAAAGAGTTTCAAAAATGTCACAGTGATCCTTTTACCATTTCCAGCTGATTAGTGTGTGTAAATTAACCAGCGATATAACCATGAGAAATCCTTCTAGATGTGCAAAGTATAAACCAAAGCACTTGCTTGATGTTGTCAGAAAATTAACAGTGACATTAGCTAGATTGCAGAATGTAATACTACCTATAGTTTATCCAACTCCGTATAAATTCATTTTAAAAATGGTATCTAGTAATATTTATTTTGTGATTCAGATTTTGAACACGCTGGCATATAAATTAGAATTGGATGTTTTAATTCTGCTGGATGCTAAGAAGACATTTTGATATGGTTCACAATAGATTCTTGAATTGTATTTGAACATTTCCTTTTACATATCACTCATGAAATTACTTCTTGTACTGGTCAAGACTGTAATAAACTGACTGACTGACATTGCCCATACATTTCCTGTATTTTGTATGCTGGAATACAATTCATTTGTTTCCAAGGGAGATTTCTGAAGTTTTGGAAGTTCTTGTTTTATTTATTTATTTATTTATTTATTTATTTATTTATTTATTTATTTATTTATTTGTCAATTGCTTACAAAATAATAGGTATAAGTAAAACATAGTTATGAATACATGGATACATATAAGAAAAATAAAATATAAAAGAAACAATAGGACAGGGACGGTAGGCACATTGGTGCGCTTATGCACGCCCCCTACAGACCTCTTAGGAAAGGAGTGAGGTCAATAGTAGACAGTCTAAGGTTAAATATTTATTTGATATTTTCCCCATCTTTATTTTAAATGTCAACTCAAGGCAGTATACATATATAGGTAATATGTCTAGAAGTATGGAGAAATTAATATAAACAAAACATAGGCTCCATCCAACAAGATGCAGTTCAGTGATAAGAAAAATAAGGTCTGCACTTGGGCAAGGGAAAAAAAAATGCAGAGGTATTGAATAGGCAGTACCTGGCTCAACTGTAGTAACTGTGAGAGAGATCAAGATGTTCTATTGCAGGGTTGTCAAACTTGTAGCACGCGGGCCGGGTGAATGCGCTGGCCATACCCATGCCCAGTTTAGTAAAAAGGGAAAAAGTTGCAATACATCATGTGACAGCATGACGCACGTTTAACACCCCTGTTCTAATGCATTACTATTTAAGTATGAGCCAGCAGTGTGCTGTAGTTGCCCAGAAAGCTAATGCAGTGCTAGATTGCATCAACAGAGGGGTAGTATCTAGATCATGAGAAGGGATAATACTACTTTATACCACATTAGTGAGGCCACACTTGGAATATTGCATCCAATTCTGGTCACCATGATACAAAAAAGATGCCAAGATCCTAGACAGTGTGCGGGGAAGATCAACAAAGGCAATAAATGACAATCTGGAGGCTAAATTGTATGATGACTGATGGAGGAAAGTAGATATGACTAGCCTGTTGGAGAGAAGGATTAGAGGTGGCATGATATAACTGTCTTCCAGTTATATCATATATTGCTTGGGAGTGGGGATGGGGAGCACAATCACAGAGAAGAGGGGATTGACTTATTCTCCAAAGCACCAGAGGACAGGGCAATAAATAGAGAACAGAAGCTTGTTAAAGAATGATCCAACCTAGAACTAAGGAGAAATTTCCTGACAATGAGAACAATTAATCAGTGGAATGATTTGCTTCCCGGAGTTGTGGATGCTTCATTGTCAGGTTTCAAGATCCTCCAAGGTCCTTTACAGTGTTATGATTCTATGTTTCCATGCTTAATGCTTCTGCTTTCCTATTTTTTTCCATAATAACAACCTGATGACTGAAAGAATGACTGGGTCAAATATATCTAAGCTAACTTCTATCCCTAAGGGACAGAATAACACAGTAATCACCACATGTGACCAGCCCATTTCCGTTTCAATTCTTTTACTCTCTTGATGACATTGCATACTTTCATTTGTTTTCTAATCCATGTGCAGGTCTTTCTATCTTGTCTTGTAATCCCGAGCATTTATCTTTCCATGGTTCTTTACACCACTCGTAACCACTTCGTATCAGTTGCAAAGTTAGTGTCATCGTCATATGTTAGACCAGGTAGCACGCAATGATTGAAACCTTATTTATTAATTAAATGTATTTGTTGCCCGTCTTGCCGCAAGACGACAACGGTTTCCATCTTGTGGGCACTGAGGGATGAGACTTCTTCCCCTTCGAAGGAGAAATATTTAGCGCAGAACATTCATAATCATGCAATGGAAAGAAATAAGTACAGGCTGTCCTTGACTTACAACCAAAATTTAGTCCAAAATTTCTGTTGCTAGGTGAGGCATTTGTTAAGTGAGTTTTGCCCCATTTTATGCCCTTTTCTAGCCACAGTTGTTAAGTGAATCACTGCAATTGTTAAGTTAGTAACATGGTTATTAAGTAAATCTGGCTTCCCCATTGACTTTGCTTTGTCAGAAGGTCACAAAAAATGATCACATGACACCCAGGATACTGTAACCATCATAATTACATGCCAGTTGCCAAGATCCAAATTTTGATCGTGTGACACAGGCATGCTACAATGGTCATAAGCAGGGGTGGGATTCAAAATTTTTAACAACTGGTTCTGTGGGCGTGTCTTAGGTGGTGGGTGTGGCTTGGTTGTCATGTGACTGGGTGGACATGGCTTGGTGGACATGTTATTGGCTGGGTGTGGCCAACTCAATATCACTCACATCGAGTCACGCATCTCCTCATCTGGCCTCTCATGACTGTTGTGATGCTGCAACAGTCGTAAGTGTGAAAAATGGCCAGAAGTCACCTTTTTCAGTGCCACTGTAACTTTGAATGGTCACTCCACACAAGCAAAGTACCAGCAAAGGAGGAAAAAAAACTCCAGAGAAGTTCCTGAAATAGGATGTCTAGTCCTGCCAAGAATGTAATAAGGGTTAACGGAGAGGCAGTTTCTGTAAGCAACACCAGAATGTTTCCTTCCTGTCTTCCTTACAGGATTAGCCAGTAATTTCTTTTAACAACCAGTTCTCCAAACTGCTTAGAATGTTAACAACACTTATTCTAGCGAATAAGTGCGAACTGGTAGAATCCCACCCCTGGTCATAAGTATGAAAAATGGTCCTAAGTCACTTTTTTTCAGTGCCCTTTGAGTGGTCACTGAATGAACTGCTGTAGGTTGAGGACTACCTGTATTTGACCATTAGATTCAAGCCAAAAGATAGTTCTTATGCTGTTTTCCTGAAGGGACCAGATTAATAAGTGCTGTCTAACAGCATCTAACCAGCCATTATCTCTTTCTCCTTATTGATGCAAACTGTAAAGAAGAGACAAATGCATACTACGCACATGTTTTCTCCAGCTGGCTTTAGGTATAAAACTTTCTGATAAATGGTTGCAGTAAAGGGACTGAGGAAGCCCTGGAGATGAACTTATGGCTTTCTAGGTCTGTAGCTTACCAAGATAGCTTTTATTTTATTTTATGTTTTTAAATTTAAACTAAAAACAACAGAGAATGATGGGCTACTGAGTTCATCTGCTGCACCATCTGCAGCTGCCTAGTTGGGTTATACAGGTCTGGAACTAGAGAAACTGTGTTTGGAGAGAGCTGATTGCAAGACTATTTCTAACGCATCTTTCATTTATATAGCCACTTTCAACCACAAGGATCCCAAAACACCTATTTAACCATCAGGTTCACTATAATGATCTTTATTTGTCCTGTTAACGAAGAACTGAAAGTTATACATCTTAAGGTGCTTGCTTTTTGTTCTTTGTAAGTTTTGAGGTAGGTAATCCTCATTCAACAGAAGGCAATATTTGTAGCTCAGGTTGAACTATGGAGTCCTTGATGCTCTCTGAACTTGGTTGTTTGCTTGCAAATGTTTCATTAGCTGACTAGACAACATCATCAGTGCTATTGTTTATGTACAGTAGTTTGCCCTTCCAGTGTTAGTGGGGATGTGGTTTTTCTCCTTGGTAGTTCCTTGATTTGATATTGTTTTCCTTGATTGTTTGTCTGATGTTAATCCCTGCTTATCTGGGTATTGGTTGCTGGAAAGGATGTATTGTGGTCCTTTTGTTTCCTCCGTAGCTATTTTATTTTCTCTTTTGAATGGTGTGTAAATGTGATTTATCTCTATTTGTCAATTAATGGCTGAATACCAAGCTTCCAGGAATTCCCTAATGCTTTTGGATTTACATTCCACAAAACTCCTTCAGCATTCACTAGTATATACTTCTTCCTCAGATTTTCTTAATTAGCCACAGTAATAAAGTCATTTCCCGAGATGATGAGGGGAGGAAGGATCCAAGGAGAGGAAAGCATGACATTGGGGCTGGAAAAATAAGATGCTAATAAATAATAAACAAACGTAAGATTTTTTGTGTGTTCCCTTGGCTCAGCTTTATTTTTCCTTCTTTATTTTGTTGCTTTTATTGAATGTTAGGTAAAAGATAAAGATAAAAGTAAAGGTTCCTCTCACACATATGTGTTAGTGATTCCCGACTCTAGGGGGCGGTGCTTATCTCCATTACAAAGCTGAAGAGCCAGAGCTGTCCGAAGACGTCTCTGTGATCATGTGGCCAATATGACTAAACGCTAAAGGTGCATGGAATGCTCCTTTATGCTGTTACCTTCCCACCAAGGTGGTTCCTATTTTTCTATTTGCACTTTTACATGCTTTTGAACTGCTAGTTTGGCAGAAGCTGGGGCAAGTAATGGGAGCTCACTCTGTTATGTGGTGCTAAGGATTTGAACCACTGAACTACAAATCTGAAAGATCGACAAGCTCAGTGTCTTAGCCACTGAGCCACCTCACCCCCCTTCTGAATGCTAAGACAGTCTAAAAGAAGGATTTTTTTCATCATGGATAAGAAAATCTATCTGAATTATGGAGACCTAGATTACAGAATTCAAGGAATAATTCTCACTCAAGCATGCAATATTCCCCTGGCATTGAGCACATCATTACCATAAGCTAGATGATAGAGAAAAAGAGTTGACATAATTTATTCTACATTACTAGTTTCTCCTAATCTATTATCTCAGCGTTGCCAGTCTGGGATTTTCTAAATGGCAATTTTTCTTCTCTAAAGGTCACCATTCCTACCTTCTGTGCAGATGGACACATGTTTAATAATCTAGTGGTGATACAGAAGACCATGATGACGATGATGTTTTCCATTCAGTTGTGTCTGACAATTGGTGATTCTATGGGCCAGTTCTCTCTACATCTTCTGATCTTGCACTACTTCTTTGAGTTTTTCTATGCTCTGGCTGGTATCAGCTTTGATGGTGTCCAGCCACCGTGTTCTTCAGTGTCCTTTTACCATTAACTCTTCCAAACATAATTGCTTTCTTCAGTAAATTCCCCAGCAGGACATGGCCAGTCTTCTGTGAGATGCAGTTCTAAAATCTCAAAACTGTGTCTCACCAAAAGCAATATACCAAGTCAGCATCACACTTGAGTTGCACTTTACATAGTGCAAATCAAGCATTACAATCCACAGGTTTCATACAAGAAACCTGTGGATTGTAAACCTGTAAATCAATACCAAATGAAAGAAAGCAGGAAGTATGACTAGAATAAGGGTCCAAGTAAGACTATAACAGGAATAATGACAGCTAATCTGTTCAATGGGCATTACAGTGGCAGAGTTCTTCTTAGCCAGACAGGGAGGTTTGTAGAGATAACTTATAGGCATGGTTGAGTACTTATGGTAAGTAGGCAACAAATAGTTTCAGTAGAGAAACTCAGTTGCAAAGTACAAACTGCAATATTTCTATTGTTGCAATGCTGCACCAAGGGTAGAGGAGAAGTTCTATGTGGTATTGTAAAACAGGTTACCATCCCTGTTTAAGACCATATTTGCTCCTAAAGAATTTCCAGATCTGTTGGAAGATGCTAAAGTAAGTAATGAGTTGATGGGACAACTCATTACTGCAGGTTCTTTTTTCAGTTGGAAGATGGATTTTCTCCCAACACATTAAAGAAGTCCACTAAGAAGCTTTCCTTGGAAAATTCCCCGAAGGTGATGAAGGCATATTGACAGTACTCTTAATTGTGTTGTATCCCTTATGACAGTTCAGAAAACAGACAAGTCCAGTTTCTTGCAAGTATCACTGTTCCAAAGTATTTTTTAAAGTGCAGCATTTTTGCTGAACACAGCGGTTTAATGAATGATGCATTGTCTTTCTTTTGGACCTTATAAATTGAATTAATTTAAGGCTCTACTCACAACCTTTGTCTTTTGTAGTAATGTTGTTATAGGCTGAGGATTACTGCATAAGATTTTTTGAGAGAGGTGGCAGAATTTTGATTTGATTTTTTAGATCTGTCTGAATATTTAGTTATCTTGCTAAATTGGGAAGTATAAAAAAACCAGAAGAAAGTAGTGACTTTCCAGAAGAAAGTAGTGAGATGCTTCACTATTGTTGTCCTTAAATCCTACATGGATACAAGTAGTCCTCAACTTATGACAATTGAGCCCAACATTTATGTTGCTAATTGAGACAGTTAAGTGAGCATTGCCCCATTTTACAACTTTTCTTGCCGCAGTTTTTAAGTGAATCACTGCAGTTGTTAAATTAGTAATATGGTTGAATGAATCTGGCTCCCCCCACATTGGCTTTGCTTGTCAGAAGGTTGCAAAATATGATCACATGACCCTGGGACACTGCAACCATCCTAAATATGTGCCAGTGGCCAAGGAACTGAATTTTGTTCTTGTCGCCATGAGGATGCTGCAACAGTCGTGTGAAAAACGGTCATTTTTTTCTATACCATTGTAACTTCAAATAGTCACTAAACGAATGGTTGTAAGTCGATGTTCATGACTTCAGTAACTGGACTTAACATAAAAGTTATTTTACTACTTTTGTTTGTTTTCTTTAAAAAAGCAGTGGGAAATCACAGCACCATAATTTGTGGTACCATAGTATCTAAGAATGAGAGCCAAATGCAACCTATAGTCCAGTGGTAGTCAACCTGGTCCCTACCGCCCACTAGTGGGCATTCCAGCTTTCATGGTGGGTGGTAGGGGTTTTGTCCCCTACTTTATAAATCACCATTACTGTGGAACTGGTGGGCGATTAGAAAATTTTACTACTAACAGCGATACAAAAGTGAGCGGTAGGTATAAAAAGGTTGACTACCCTTGCTATAGTCTATTGTGCATTCCTATCAACTAGTTTCATAGAAGACTATTTATTTATTTATTTATTATATTTATATACCGCCCTTCTCCCGAAAGACTCAGGGCGGTGCACAGCCAACCATAAAATTTTATTACAATTACAAAAGTTAAAAAGAATTAAATATTTTAGGCTGTCTAAAATTATACCCTCCCCCAATAAGTTATTAAAACCCAAATTTTAAAATCCCAATTTAAAACACAAATACTAAATTAAAAATCCCATTTCAGCCTAGGCTGGCCTGCTTGAAGAGCCAGGTTTTTAATGCACATCTGAAAGCTCTCAGGTCCATGTTATTGCGTATTTCCGGAGGCAGACCATTCCAGAGGGCGGGGGCCCCCACAGAGAAGGCCCTATTCCTAGGAGCCATCAGGCGGCACATAGAAGCCGACGGCACCCGAAGAAGGCCCTCCCTGTGGGAACGCACAGGTCGGTGGGAGACTACCGGCAGAACGCGGTCCTGCAGATAATCTGGTCCAATGCCATAGATCGCTTTAAAGGTCAAAACCAGAACCTTAAACGAACCCGGAAAACCATTGGCAGCCAATGCAGCTCGCGCAGGAGAGGCGTCACATGGGAGCTTCATGACGCCCCCATAACCACCCGCGCGGCCGCATTGACTGGGAATCCACACTAGTGATCTCTAATATCATCTAACAATCACTGTGATCATATTTCATTAATAAAACAGGCTTTATAGTTCCATTGCAATTATTAGGTATCAGAATAATCACTAGCGAAAGAAGACATACTTCACTTTTTTTACTTCTTAGTGTTAATGTTTCACTGTATGTAAGGGGCAAATGTATCCTGGGTTTTAAAGTTTTCCAATATTGTAATTGTTGTGTTGGCGGTGTCGTGCATAGAGTAATAAGTGACTGAAGTCTTAAATATGAGTTGTTTTACCATTGCTGTATATGTGATAAATAATAGGAGAATATGAGAGAAGGGTGATACCTTGTATGGCTCATATTTAGTCCAGCATTTAACCCAGAAGCTGGTCCTGAGTATGAGAAGCTGGTTGACAAAAAAAAAAAATCTTCTGACTCTGTCTAACTTCTATCCAATTCACTATAGCTAGGCATGGTGCCAACTTTTCAATCAGCAGGAGAAACTCTATGGGGCAATTCTCCCCTTCCATTCATAGGTACAAAAATCTAAATCTAATTTTCTACTTAGAAAAGAAGAGCTTTACTTTGCTGTTTGGATGCAAGCCAATAATCACACAGATGTGGTAAGAGCAATACACAGGAACAGCAAATTGTTGAACTCAATTGTTGAACAGCAATTGTTGAACTCAATGGGATTTAATCCTTAAATTCTGACAAATTGTGATAGCAGCCTTTCTCTTTCTCACTCAAAAGCTTTTATTTTTCTTATGCAGCAATTGGAAACGCTCTTTAAATGGGACCTATAATATAAAAGTACTTATTCAAAAAATTCAAGATACTCAAGTTCAACATTCATAGCTCCAGGTTATCCTGAAAAAGTCACATGGGTCTTCCTCCAGCTGACATATCAAATACTGCTCATGAATCAAACACTCGTACTCCAGTGGTGTCAAACTCGTGGCATCACATTGTTGTCATGTGACGTATCATGACTTTTCCCCCTTCACTAAAATGGGGGTGGGCGTAGCCAGGACATGATGCATCCAACCTGTGGGCCATGAGTTTGACACCCGTGGTCTACACCAATGTTTCCCATCCTATGTGACTTTAAATTGGATGCAGACTTCAACTCCCAGAATTCCTCAGCCAATACAACCATTGCCAAGAACTCTAGAAGATGATGTCTATGCATCTCAAAGTTGCCCAAGTTGGGAATGGGAATATTGATGAGTATATTAAAGACAGTGGTGGGATTCAACTTTTTTTACTACCGGTTCTGTAGGCGTGGCTTGGTGGGCATGGCTTGGTGGGCATGGCAGGGGAAGGATACTGCAAGATCCCATTCCCTCCCTACCCCACTAACCTGCTTTCCAGCTCTGTTCTCATGTGCCAGGCAACAAAAGAAGACCCAGCCAATCAGCTGGGACTTGGGAGGCAGAGAATAATGGGAGCAGGGCCAGTCAGAGATGGTATCTGCTGGTTCTCTGCACTATTCAAAATTTCCGCTACCGATTTTCTAGAACTGGTCAGAATCAGCTGAATACCACCTCTGATTGATGAAGCTGCCAAAAGTCTCAGATTTCCCTCTCCTTATTCACAAACAATTGTTCTGTCTCTCCATTTCCCTAAAGCCTCTTCTCTTTCTGAATCTTCTTAACTTGCCTTTTACCCACAATTAAACTTTTGGTTTCCCTCTTAACTCAATGCTCTTCTAGGTTAAGCATTTCTGTTTCTAAATCCTAGCCATGCCTTCATCTTAAACTGCTTCTCTCATTTCTCCTCCTCTGTTCTGTCAGTGACAATTAGAGCCCCTTGCACTCACAGCTCAGCAGCTGTTGTATCCTTTCCTTGTTTGTTTTTCTTCTCAGATCTTCTGAGATAATGTCACCCCCCTTCCAAAGGTGCCCAGTTTTGATTAATTTGAAAGTTCCACTAGCCCTCCATGTTGGCATCAAAATAGGCAATATGGTGGGACAAAACATTGAGATCTAAGCACTGAACTTTTTGAACATATGTTAAAATTGCAGATGTGTACAAAAAAAATAGGAATTGGATCATGACAACATGTCTTCCTTCTTGCCTGTTTTGAATCCCTGTAGGTGCACTGGGCTCCATGCTCTCCCACTAAGTCTTCCTTTCATTTTTCCTGTGATTTTAGTTCCTTCTACTAATCCCGACATCCAGAGGACCTGTTCTCCTCTTCTTCTGACTCCTACTAATTA
The DNA here is from genome assembly GCA_023653725.1 of Bungarus multicinctus. Taxonomy (NCBI): domain Eukaryota; kingdom Metazoa; phylum Chordata; class Lepidosauria; order Squamata; family Elapidae; genus Bungarus; species Bungarus multicinctus. The sequence continues at coordinate 36,074,514 of CM042846.1, read as the reverse complement.
ACTTACCTGTGCATTCAGATTCCTATCACTGAATTTAATTTCCAAGCTTTTCATGGCAACTTCCCACTATTTTACCATTACTCTTCATGAATTATTCAGCTCTACAGAGACTTTGATTATATATCTAATAGGTGAACTTATAAACCTGGGAAAAATTACATAGAAGTGAAATAAGTGGAAAAGAATATAAAACACAGCAAATGATGTTTTGAGAAACACATCTTGCATGTTTGCTGGATTATGGGATTGCGATTCAGAAACGTAGTGTTTCAGCAATACTGTAAGATGGCTGCCTGCTTCTCTCTGCCCATGGCTGATATTCTAGCCCCTGTTTATTCTAATTCCAGTGGACTCAGACAAATATATCTGTCCAAGATCAGTAGCAAACACAGCTTTTCCTATTTTTTCTTCTTGTTTTAGCACAACATTCCCAAAAACCTTTTTTAGGGGTTTGTTCTGCTGCTTTTGTATGTGGCTGGGAAAAGAAGGAATATCATTCAACCTTAACATCAGACTGACTTGTGTAGGTTGTATTTTTGTGGGAAATAATTTATTGCACGTTTTGGAAAGCCGGTGTGTTTTATTTTATTTTAGCAGTGTATAAAATGGAAAAAATTTGGTGTCCTTCCTATAAGTCACTTTTAACTCTTCTGGATTTCTCCAGATGTTTTAGAATGCAGTTTTCATCATCCTGAACAACTAGCCATATTGTTTGGGACTAGAGAGGCCCAGGCCAGAGAAACTGGATTGAGATGATGAGCAGTATTTAACAATAAATAATTAACCAAGCATTACCTTGGTGCTTTACTTATGGTTTCTTGTATGCCTATTATAAAACTTCTCTTTCTCCTGGTGCCTACATGCTGACACAGCACCCATTTTCTGGTCTAATTTTATAAACTGTTCAGCTGTGTTGTTATTCATTGTTTTCTTTTAATTATGTACTCTTGTTAACCTCTCTGCCCATTCAAAGTTGTTGATTGTGATTGACACCAAGTATTAATTAAGGCATATAATTTATGACACTCGAGATTGAAATTAATAAGTGACAATACAATTACATGGCTTGCCTAATTGTCCTTCAGTACTGTGGAGACTGACACTTTTGGCTACATTCAAGTTAAAAGCGCTCACACAAGCAGCACAGCTAAGCATAATCACAATTGAATTTGAAGCAAACAGCCCTTTGGAAGAATCAAAGCTCTGGACAAATATAATATTTGCTCTGTCTTTTATTCTGCCACATGGCTTAATACACACCTCAGATCAGATTTTAGGAGAAAGCATTCCATTTATTGTAAGTGATGATCTTCATAATTTATTTGCTTCCTGCTGCTTCTCGGAAGATTTCCTTGCATTTTCTTCCTTCTTTCCTTTTTAGCACATAAGATATGAACATGCACTATTTTGGGGGTAGGAAATAAAATTTGGGGAATAGTAATAGCACTTAAACTTATATACCAATTCACAGTGTTTTTACGGCCCTCTCTAAGTGGTTTTACAGAGTCAACATATCACCCTCAACTATCCGGGTCCTCATTTTACCCACCTTGGAAGGATGGAAGGCTGAGTCAACCTTGAGCCAGTGAGGAATGTTTTATATATCCCAATTACACCAGAAATAGAAGGCAGGAAAAGATATAGTTTTATAGTCCTTAATTACACAAAGGAGCTTTTCCCAACCTTGGGAACCACAGTTTGAGTCATATCAATCCAGCCTCCATGGCCAATAATCAGAGAGAAAAGAATTGTACTGTAAAGAGCAATTATGAAGTATTTTCTCACTGCAGATGAGTGAAGATGACTGTTACGTTTACATTTTTAAAAATCTATACATTGTGAATAGGCAAAGGAAGAAAAGTCAAAACTGCTTTGCATAGCACAAATAATTATTTTGTAGGTTTTTTCAGATGTTACACTTCTTTATATTTCTCAGGTTCTACTCAAAATGTTAAATATTTTCTCCATCCAAATAATGGAATTGATTACTGGAAGGCAACTCGGTGCCCTTTAGATTAGAAAAATGATAATCTTATCTTCTGAAAATCTGTCTAAGTCCCTTTAAAAGCCATGTAAATCTCAGGACCATGATCATATGGAAGTATGTGTGTATGTGTGTATGTGTGTGTATGTGTGTGTCCATGTATTTATAAGTTTCTATATATTTTACTAGGTACAGAGTAAAAACATACCTTGTATGTTTGTATTAAAATCTCCATGAGTTTGCTTTAGAAGAACCCCAAATAGTATGTGTTATAACAGTAACTGTTATACCTGCAAATTGTAAGATCCACACTCATTGAGATTTTTCTGGAGGATGTAGGCTTGTAGCATCATGATAAAAAATCATGTGTGGAAAAATTATTTGAGAATATCTGCAGGTACAGCATGGTCTCTAAACTCTAAATGTGCCCCCTAACTTGGAACATTATTGTTTTGTTTATTTTACATTTTCTTGGTATTCTTAGCTGCTTTGATCAGTTACTTTGATTCACCTGGGAAGGTAGGAAATTAAACAAATAAGAAATAGATAGATCAATGATGATAGATAGATAGATAGATAGATAGATAGATAGATAGATAGATATTCTTGGTGTTATTTGGAGATCTGAATTCGTTTGTATTCATTATTCAATATGCCCTCAAACAAAAAACAAAATAACTTAGTATTTATTAAGAATAATGAATGATGTTTCTACTTTTTGAAAACTTTATTTTTTAAAAAAATTCAATTTGCAAATTTTTTAAGTTTGCAAAAAATGAAATTATTTTAAAAATAAACATATCCATCTCAGGGATGGTATTCCAGAGACCAGGTCCTACAACAGAGAAGTCACACTTCCTAGGTTCCTATCTAACAAAACTGTTTAATGGATACAACCTGTCTTATCATATGAGCTGGATGGAATCCACAATAGAGAGAGAGAGAGTTATTTATACAATCAGGCCTTACGCCATGGATGGTTTTATAAATAATAATTAGCACTTTGAATTGCACTGGAATCTGTGACAATCAGTGCAGGTTAGGAAGCAAAAGTATGGCTTGGTCCTGTGAGAAGATATACCCCCATAAGTAGGGGGAGGAAAGATTGTTAGGCATGTTCACTGCTGTTGTGTATGGACTGAGTCTTCACTCAGGTCCGTGCTTCCAGCGGGAAGCACGGACCTCTCCCATTGGCTGGAGCCGTTTGACAGCCGGCTATAAAAGGCGGCTGTCAAACGGCATCAGCTGTTGCCGCTCCAGCTGGCTGCCGTGTTAGCGCGGCAGTAGCGGTAACCCTCTTTGCCTGTTAATAAAGAGTTAAGCTGAAGCCTTGACCTGGTCTCTGCCTGAGTTATTCCGTCGCTCCACAACACTGGCGACGAGGACGGGATACTAAATAAAGGCAAGCCAGGCAAGGAAGAGAAAGAAAGGAGCGAAATCACTAGCTGAGAGCTGAAATCGCTACAGAGTTGCTGACTCTAGCCGCGAAGCGCCGTCTGTAACTTGCCTGAGGAAAACTTCACAGCTGACAGAAGATGACTACAAATCCTGCATTCCCGCCCTTCAGACCGACCGCTGAGACGTGGGAGTCATACAAGAACCGGTTTGACTGCTTTTTAGATGCTTTAGACCTGTCAGAAATTTCTGAGCATAGGAAGAAATCTTACTTCCTAAGCTTTTGCGGAGCCACGGTTTTTGACACCGCATCAGCATTACTGGCCCCTAGATCTATTAAGACTATCCCTTGGGAGGAACTGCAAGAAATTCTCTCAAATCACTACTCCCCTAAGCCTTCCAGAATTGCTAGGCGCCATGCTTTCAGAAGGCGCATCCAAACAGAGGGGGAAACAATTAGTGATTATATGGCAGCACTGAGAACAGCTGCCTTGCATTGCGGGTTCAGAGATTACCTGGACGATATGCTGCTCGATCAGCTGGTTTGTGGCGTTAGAGACCCCAAGTTACAAAGACGTTTATTAGCCAAAGGGGATCTAACCCTAAAGCAAGCCATAGAGGAATCCCAGGCTGCTGAGCTGTCAGCACTCTCAGCAGCTGAAATTCAGGGAAAACCCAGCAGATTAGAAAATCCAACAGTATATTTTGAGGAAGCCTCCACAGAAAATGGCCCAGAAGAGGCTACTGAGGTAAACCGCCTCAGACAGCCCAACGCAAATCAAAAAGAGTTCAGGCAAGGTATAAGCCAAACCCCACATTTACAAACCTTATGCTTAAGCTGCAGGGGCAACCACCTCAGGGCATCCTGCAGATTCAGGAATGCCATATGTTTAAGGTGTCAAAAGAAAGGCCATCTGGCCAAAATTTGTCAGGCAGGAAAAACCTTCAACCAGCCACAAAGGCCACAGAAGCTCATTCAATACCCCAGACAAATTGAGGACTGTTTCACATGCTATCAGTCTAAAATACAAAAAAATAAATCTAACAAAATTAGTGTCACTGTTTCTATAGAAGGTAGACCCTGTAGAATGGAGGTTGACACCGGCTCTGCATTATCCATCATCTCATGGGACACCTTAAAGAAGCTACTCCCCAGAATGTCAAGACAGAAAATTCCAGCCTGCAATCTAACACTTTGGGACTACCAAGGCAGAACCATCCCCGTCATCGGAAAAGGCAAGTTCCTTGTCCAATTTCAAGGGTTTAAGGGTCACTTGCCTCTAGTGATAGTGGATGGCGTCTCCCAAACCTATTGGGACTAGATTGGTTCCCAGCCCTGGGCCTCCACATAGGGGGAATCCACGCCATTACCAATTCAGAAGTTGAATCCCTGTTCAGGGACTATGCAGACGTATTCAGTGAGGGCCTAGGCTGCTATGTGGGAACCCCAATATCCTTCAGGGCAGACTCCCAGGCAGTACCAATTCGTTTGAAGCCCCGCAGAGTTCCTTTTGCAATTCGTCCTAAACTAGACAAGGAACTTGACAAATTAATCAAGCAGGGCGTACTGAAACCTACAGACTTCTCAAAGTGGGAAACCCCCATAGTAACACCGTTAAAAAAGGATGGAAGCTTGAGGATCTGCTCAGACTACAAGTCGTCCATAAACAAATATCTACAAGTTAGTGCGTACCCAGTCCCTGTGGTACAACATTTACTCCATTCCCTTGAGCCTGGTTCCATTTTTGCAAAGTTGGACATGTCCCAGGCATATCAACAGTTTCCTGTTGATGATGACACTGCTGAACTGCAAACAATAGTAACCCACAGAGGGGCTTTCAAATGCACACGCCTACAATTAGTGTGGCCCCTGGAATTTTCCAGTCCCTTATGGAACGAATCCTACAAGGGTTGCCAGGCGTTGTGCCTTACTTTGATGATATTCTGGTATCCGCTACCAATCTACAACAATTACTACAAAGGGTCAGAGGTGTACTTGACCGTTTTAGACAATCTGGTCTCAAACTAAAAAAGGAAAAATGTACCATAGCCACTCCACAAGTGGAATTCTTAGGTTACAAGATTGATGCCAAGGGTATTCACCCAACTGAGTCAAAGGTCAAGGCCATTCACGATGCGCCTACTCCTACTAACAAAACTGAGCTTCAAGCTTTCCTGGGCCTCTTGAATTTCTACACTTCGTTCCTGCCCCATAAAGCTTCTGTTGCCGAGCCCCTTCATAGACTTTTAGACAAGAACTCACCATGGCACTGGGGACCAAGGGAAACTATTGCTTTCAAACAAGTCAAGTCATTGTTAACTTCAAAGGCCGTCTTAATCCAATTCAATAAAGACTTACCACTCATTCTAGCAGCTGATGCTTCTCCATTCGGAATTGGGGCTGTCCTAAGCCACAGACTGCCCAATGGTGCAGAAGCACCTATAGCTTTCTTTTCAAGGACACTATCTTCCACTGAACGGAACTATAGCCAGATTGACAAGGAGGCCTTGGCTGCAGTGGCTTCAGTGAAGAAGTTCCATGAATTCCTCTATGGGCATCATTTCGAACTCATTACTGACCACAAGCCACTGTTAGGTATTTTATCCGGCACTAAACAGACTCCTCAGATTTTGTCCCCAAGGATGACCAGATGGACGGTTTTCCTGGCTGCGTATTCCTACACTCTAATCCATCGATCCGGGAAAAGCCTTTGCCATGCTGATGCACTCAGCCGCTGTCCCCTGCCAATGCCAGTCGTGGACCCAGCACCTGCAACCACAGTCTTTCTTATCAACGAACTCAAGCTTCCAGTCACTGCTGCTGACATCGCTGCCCATTCGGCCAAGGACCAGGTAATATCCCAAGTCCTGGACTGGGTAGGGAGGGGGTGGCCTACGGCCCCTTATCCTTCAGACTTCCTACCCTACAAATTATGCCAGCAGGAACTTTCCTCCTTGCAAGGCTGTTTACTATGGGGAACCAGAGTAGTCATTCCCCACAAATTGCAAACCTCAATACTGAAGGTGCTGCATGAGGGTCACCCAGGGATTGTGAGAATGAAGGCCCTAGCTCGCAGCTACGTATGGTGGCCAGGCATGGATGCCCAAATCTCTAAATGGGTAAATTCCTGCCAGGCGTGCCAGGCCACCAGGTCATTACCACCAGCAACCACCCCTAGGACCTGGGAGGAAGCAGGCAGCCCCTGGTCCAGAATACACATAGACTTAGCAGGCCCCTTCCATGGGCGCACTTTCCTGGTGGTAGTAGATTCATATTCAAAATGGGTGGAATTAACTCTAATGCACTCCACCACTACGGAAGCAGTCAGCAAAGCACTGACTAGGATGTTTGCCACTCATGGCCTTCCTGATTCTGTCGTATCCGACAATGCCCCCCAATTCACCTCCTGTGAGTTTGAGATGTTTCTAGCAAGTTTGGGCATCAGGCACATATTAGTAGCCCCTTTTCATCCTGCCAGCAATGGGCTGGCTGAGAGGGCAGTTAGGTCTGCCAAAGAAGTGCTACAAAGATTGGGTCCTATCAACTGGCATGCCAGGCTAGCCCAATACCTATTGAGCCAACATACTACACCCTGTGCCTCAACTAATAGGTCACCAGCCGAAATATTAATGGGACGCCGGCTGAGGACCACTTTGGACAGGCTGCACCCAAATTATGCCCCTTTGCTTCCCCTTGGGTCAAACAGCCAAGATAGAGGGTTCCTGATAAATGACAAGGTGTTTGTCAGAAATTTTGCTGGGCAACCACTATGGTTACCAGGGCTTGTGATAGCAGTAACTGGTCCCAAGTCTTATAGAGTCCAGTTACCTGATGGACGGACCTGGCGGCGTCACGTGGACCACCTGAGGAAGCGTTGGAGCACCGCACCCAGAGGTCATCCAGACGAGCCCCCTGCAGAAGCAACCACACCATTCGACGAAACCAGCTTCCAACCCACCGGGAACGATGACCTACCAGATGGGGAAGCTGACCAAGGTGCAGACCCAGCTCCAGACAGCCCAGCAGCCTCACCGTCGCCCGAAGACACGCAGAAGGCACCTGACAGCAACGCGACGCCATTTTTGACGGAGCCTAGAAGATCCGGACGAATTCGCAGGCGTCCAGCGTATCTGAAGGACTACGCATGCTCCTCACTAGGAGAGAGGAGTGTTGTGTATGGACTGAGTCTTCACTCAGGTCCGTGCTTCCAGCGGGAAGCATGGACCTCTCCCATTGGCTGGAGCCGTTTGACAGCCGGCTATAAAAGGCGGCTGTCAAACGGCATCAGCTGTTGCCGCTCCAGCTGGCTGCCGTGTTAGCGCGGCAGTAGCGGTAACCCTCTTTGCCTGTTAATAAAGAGTTAAGCTGAAGCCTTGACCTGGTCTCTGCCTGAGTTATTCCGTCGCTCCACAACAACTGCCTTGAGTTATTTATAAAAATAATAAAGGTAGGATTTAAAAATAATCTTTAAAAATTACATATGCCACTGTATTCTGGGCAAATTGCAGCTTCCCAAGTATTTTCAAGGACCACAACATATAGAGCAAATTGCAATAGTCCATTGCAATGACCAAGACATCAGAGACTGTCTGAGGGGCCTCCTAGATTTGTGTTGAGGCCTCCTCAGATCACAGGTGTCATCTGTTTCTCAAGAAGAAGCTGTGACTCCAAAAGAATCTGTGAATTCTATACCAATCCCAAAGAGTGAAATACAGTCTAATCTCATTCAGGTCTAAAAAAGAAACATCGCCAGCCCAACCTCAGGAGTTCAAAACCATATCCAGTCAATCTTTAGGGATGAGTTTAAGCTTAACAGATAACAGATAATCAGAGTTGGAAGTGACCTTGTAGGTCATCTAGTCCAACCCCCTGCCCAAGCAGGAGACCCTACACCATTTCTGACAGATGGGAGTCCAATCTCTTCTTGAAAGTTTCAAGTGATGGCACTCCCACAACTTCCGAGAGCAAGCTGTTCCATATCCTTCATTATATGCTCATATACTTCCTCATATACTTCATATTCCTCATATACTTTCTCATATACAAGCTTCCCCATATATTTCCTCATAGTCTCCAGACACTCAGACAAGATTTTAGCAGCAACATTTGGGTAGTCTGGATATATAATTTGCATATTGATGATACCCGATTATAAATCATTAGATGACCTAAAGCAGAACAGACAAGGCTTATAATGCCTTAAAGTATCTCTTACACTAGGAGTCTTGGGATTGATCTCCTCTCTTCTGTCAACACTAACTGGATCCAACTATAGAGAAAGGAGAAAGCATCACCACCACTTACAAGCTTCCCACTGTCAATTCCAGCAGGCAAGTCTGAAGATGTAGAGAATAAGGAAGATCATTTTGGTGGAAATATGCAGGAACCATCGCCTAGACAAGAGGGGCTACACATTTCTAAAGTCCAGAATGGTGAGATAATATTTGAAAGATGCTCAGGCAGATTCTTTCCTAACTCACTGAAGTGTAAAAGGAAGAGGAGGCACAACATAATCATACCTACATTTTTTTTTTTTTTGTTATTACAGCCAATCTCAGTGAAAGTAGCTTTAGCCTTCATACAGAGTTAAATTCCTGGTCTGGCATATCTAATGAGACTGACAGAAGGACACCATGGTGTCCTTTTGATGGTGTTAAGAGCTGATGAGAGATTGAAATAAACTGGCATGGTTGCAGTATCCCCATCCTGGTTCCATCAGAAGTCATAACTCATGGCCAAAGCTGTCCTCATATTATGTATGAGCCTAAAATAAATCCAGATAATCAGTTCTCTTCAGGACCCTGAAATTTGTCAACATACCATGTAGAATCTCAGATTGTCCTTATTAAAAACACATTTGGGTAATATTTTATTGGGGTTCTTGTATATATCATTAAATATTGGGGTGAGAAGAACTTGATATTACATAACACATAAAAGAATTGCCATCATGACCCCAATATTTGTCAGAATATGGGGAGGAAAGATGTTGCCATTTTCTTCTCAGTGCAGTTCCGGTGATAATTAACCCAAACTAACCTTAATTAATTTCTGAAAGGGAAACTTTCATTGGCTACTTCCAGTCATGTGCATGCATGGGTAGGAGAGGTTTACTGACCCCACAGCAATAGGGGGAAAAATAAATGTCTTTTCACTTTATGTATTGTCTTGGTGAAAATAAATCTGATAATTAATTTTTCAAGAGAGATACAGACATAATTTCTGAAGAAGGTTATAACTGTGTTAGAGCACCATCTTTGCAAACAGAACATCCAAGTTCAGTCCTTGCCATCTATTTTTCTGTCTTAGTTCCAAGAAAACTGCTATCCTGCAGTCATGGCTAACAATATTGGACTAGATCGAGGCGGACAACTCTGACAACTTTATGACCATGCTGGCTCAGGAATTCTGGGAGTTAAAGTCCACAGGTCATAAAGTTGCCAATCCATTGTTGATGGACCCAACAATTCTGTCTGTCTGTCTGCCTGTTTGTCTAGATATACATTACCATTATCTTTTGAGAAGAGTGACATACCTTGTCCTTTCCTAAACCAGTAGCTGTGGAAGCAAACTTATTGAAGATTTTCATTTCTCTCATTTGCATAGATGCCCTACATCCATAGATCACTTGTTGGGAGAACTCTGCAGCTGCTCCTCTCCATCTTCTCACAAAAATAAAGCATCATCAACATGCGGGATGTGAACATTTGTGCAGTATGGCTTTTCATTTTTAATGGAAACAGCAAAGATCGATAAAGCTCCGAAGAAGAAGGTAACGGCTGTAAGCAGCCTTGTACTGAGGCTGTAATCCTGATGAATAATGTTGCTGTCATAACAGCAGGGATAATTTAATGCTGACACTTAGCAGCATGATAAATAGCTTGTCAGACATAGGCAGTGACAGAGTCAAGTGAAACTGCCCATGACAAGTTCTGAAATATTAATCTTCTACTAGACTGTGACTGTGTTGATGGGGTAGCAGTGTATGGCAGACCAGGAGGGGAGACACTTAGTAATATAAACAAATGTACTTTTAAAGCAGAATGTTTTTATTGCTTAAAGATCCCTACCTCTCAAAATACTGTTGTTTACCTTTATCACCTTATTTGCCGCAATAAGCATAGTTCTAACCTTACTCTTTTTAAAGTTGTCATTTATTCTAGTGTATGTGTGTGCTGATTCTTGATGTGAAAAGTAATTTTCAAAATTTATATCAGCCATTGATCTTCAGAACAAATTCATGAGGTCTAGTTCATTTCCTGTTTTAGAGATGAAGAGAGTTCTGGTTGAGCTACAGTAACCTTGCCCAATCCTATAAATTGAGAATTAGATAAGATTCCCATATGAATCAAAGGTCCATGTTCTGACTAGAGATGATGCTGAAGCCTGAACTTATTTATCTATTAAATCATTAAATTTCAAAAGGCCACCCACCAGGTGCAACAAGGTACAAAATCCCATATCAGTTAAAACCAGTGAAGCCTAGGATTATATAAGAGCTAGCTACATAAAAAGCATGATGCTCAAAGAGTTTGGCCACCTAATGGGATGTGAGGATGCGTTGGAAAAGACCCTGTTGCTGGGAAAGATAGAAGGAAAAAGGAGAAGGGGATGGCAGAGGATAAGTTGGTTAGATAGTGTCAATGATTAATTTGAGCAAACTCTGGGAGACAGGGAAGAACAGGGGAGCCTGGAGTATTGTGGTCCATAGGTTTGTGAAGAGTCAGACACAATTTAGTGACTGAACAACAACAACATAAAAAAAACCCAAGCATGGCAATTTTCATAGGGGGTAGGGAATGATAGCTTTCTCCAGAAGTTTTTTATCAGATATGAATAGGGAAGAAACAAGGAAGCTCAAAGACCAGATGTTCAAGCCATGTTATCTATAGTTCAAAATGTAGTCTAACATGGAGATTGTGGAATGAATACAGAGACTCAGTGTTGGATGTTGATTTCAAGTTATACCTATATTTTAGGGAGAAATGAAATGGTTTATTTTTGTGGTTAACCAGGTCAAAGTGCCTATGGATTTCACCAATGACAACACAGAAATGGGTATTTTTATGTATTTATTGCCTTCAAGCCAGGGTGCTTCCAGGAGACTGTCTGGACTAGCCCCTTGCAATTTTCTTGGCAAGATTTTTTGGGAAAGGCTTGCCATTGCCTTTTTCGACTGAGCAAATATCAGTGGCCCAAGGTGATCCAGTTGGGTTCATGCCTAAAGCAAGGCTGATGCCTTACTACATGGAACTGGCTTCACTAAACAGGAATTAATGGTCCTCTTTATGTTTTTGGAATTTGATACTGCATAAAGATCTCATATCTAAATTGCACAAAAGAAAACTGATAGTGTTTTCCATAGTTTTATTATTCAAGACAATGTATAGTTGACCAAAATATATACATGAATATATATATATTCCAATGAAAGTTTTCAACACTTTAGAAGTCTGGGTAGAGAGTTGCTTGGTAATTTTTTTTCAATTGTATTGACATAATTTATTTAAATTTGTACAACTTTTCCTTTTGCAAGTGCTATTATGGAAATAGATGAAACACAAAATCTCTTACACATTGAGAATCAAAGTAATATTTGAGGCCAAGATTAATAGGTCCCAGTGAATAAGAAGAAAGTAGAGAGGCACAAAGAATTCCAGAGCATCCACTGACAGCTAAGCCAGTGTGGAGGAAGCTGGAAATTTCTCCCATGAAGGAATCACACAATGGATTGACTAAGAATTATTTATTTATTTATTATGAAGTTTATTTGCCACCCATGTCATAGCCAATGACTCTGGGTGGCTTACAGCATAAAAACATTAAAATAAATTATAAAATAATACAGCAGTTAAAATTATTAGCAGAAGATGGCAAAGGAGCAGAGGTGGTATTCAGCAGGTTCTGACCAGTTCTGGAGAACCAGTAGTGGAAATTTTGAGTAGTTTGGTGAACTGGTAGCAGAAATTTTGAGTAGTTTGGAATACCACCTCTGACTGTCCCTGCTCTCATCTATTCTCTGCCTCTTGAGTCCCAGCTGATTGGCTGGGTCTTCTTTTGTTGCCCTGCATAGGAGAATGGAGCTGGAAAGCAGGTTAGTAGGGTGGGGAGAGAATGGGGATTCTGCAGTATCCTTCCCCTGGAGTGGGAAGAACTGGTAGTGGAAATTTTGAATAGTTCGGAGAACCAGAAAATAGCATCTCTGACTGGAGATTTTACAGTATCCTTCCCCTGCCACGCCCACCAAGCCACGCCCACCAAGCCACACCCACAGAACCAGTAGTAAAATAAATTGAATCTCACCACTGCAAAGGAGGGAGTCTGACCCACGGGCGGGAGGGAGGTGGGATTAGTGTCTGAGTAGAGAGTGGACATGGCTCTCCCATTTGGTCCTTAAGCCATCTGGCAGAGCCAGTTCTTAGGACTTTTACGAAAAATCAGGTGGGTGGGAACTAATCTCACCTCAGGGAGTGGGGTGTTGCAGAGAGTAGGAGCTACAGCACAGAAATCTCTTCTCCTGGACCTCACTAGCTGAATTTCCTGAAACTTGGACAAGAAGAAAAAAGAGAGATAGGTTGAAATGATAGACAGAAGAATGTCCAACCAATGAAGGTGGAAGCAAGTTGCTAGAGAGGTTGTGGGAAAAATAGCTGAGACTCAAATGTAGAGTTTGTGGCATTTGCAAGGGATGAGAAGATTTTGCTTTTGTTTAGTATGGCCTAAGCTTTAGGAATTGCTGCTCTTTAAAGGAAATTACTCAGCGTTCTGTGTGAGAAGACAGCTGCTAATTCTAACCAAGCCTCTGTGCCAACAGAAAAAGATTTGTTCCTTTGAGTTCAGTAGAATAGAATTTGCTAAAGTTATTGGTGTAACTGATTTTAGTGATATAAATAGAAGATGTTAAAAGCTCACAACTAGAGATGGGTTATTTCTCTTACTGGATGCGTTAAAGGGAAGGGAATTACCCCAACAGCTTCCTTGCTGTTTTCTCTAAAATAAATTCCATAAGAACTGGGAAAAAAAAGATTTGGAAAACAGAGTTCTCAAAGTTGGAACCAGAATATCCTCTACTGCATTGGAGCAGTGGTTCTGTAAAAGCATGATGAAAGCTGTCTAATATCATGGAGTAATTAAAACATACCAGTTATCTATATATTCCTTGTGCATTATATCTTTTTGTATTTATTTTTATAATTTTATTCATAAATATTTTGAATACAGTGTATTATCAGGATATATAAATTACAAGCAAAAAACAAACCATAAAGCATACCACATTAAATATTAACACACATAAAGATAACAATACTAATATATTTTAAGTACACATATATCCCTTACAAAAGTAGCCTAAGAGGTAATGAAGACATCAGAGACATTTCCCTGAAGATGTCTTGAGCGTCCCACACATGCACTGACAGTGTATACATGTTAAGTATGCCCAAGCATGCACCCAGAGAATGTACATATTTAACCTCAAACCTAGAATTAATATCAGGCTTGCCATAAGAGTGTGTCTGGATGAGCCTTTAAGCTGCCAGCTCTCTGGATTTGCATTCGGCTCTCTCTGCCAAGTTTTTGCCGGTGATCCAAATGTAAATAAAATTATCCTTTTGTCTTATTACTTGGAGAGAATAAGAACATTAGAACAAGTAGGGATATATACTTTTCACGGAATGACTGTTTCAGGCTACACCTACCCCAGGGATTAAATTACATATCCATTTATAGATAATATTCATCAATGCAGGGTTTAATTAGAAAAAGAAATGATTGTGGGGCTGTAAACATGTTGCCCTTCTGTTTATTTTAGAAGAGCATTTTAGGTCAACTTTGACATTCTTCCTTAATTAGGCAGCTCAAGCCCTAGGTGTAATGATCTGTCCATAGCTTTTGCAAATTGATTTATCCTTCAATGATAGCTACTGCAGCTGACTTAAATGTCAGATAGAAATTGCTTTATTTTGCTTACGCGCTGTGCTTGCTTTTTTTTTTTTTATTACATTTCAGGGAAACAAAGATTTGCTATAAGTGTAATTCAATTGCGAGAAAAGTTTACTAGGATCATAACAATTGTGCTTCCATATTAACTCTTGGAAGCATTTAAAACAGGGAGAATGAGTATGTTGGTTTATTATTAAACTGGATACCTTACTCCCCCTCCCTCCCCAAAAAACAGTCTGAGTAGAGAGTGAACATGGCAGGAATTGTATCTGAACAAAATGGGGGGGGGGGGAACAATGACACTTTTGAGAATCTATCTAGAGATGATATAAAATAACGGGGAAGATTTGAGTAAAGGGGATGTTTTAGATATGTTGTCATGACTTTACTTGCATCCAGCTTTAATTTCTATTAATTAAGGAATCCCTGAAATAAAACATAAAATAGAATTTTCATTGGTGAAGAACAACTTTCTGTTAGAGAAATGCACTTTTGGATCCAACCCAATATTTTAAAAGCTAGGCCAAATGAGATGCAGGATCTAGGCTTATTCTATAACAGTAACTCATTCATTACTGATAAATGTGACACACGGCTGAAGCTGAACACGAACATGGCAATAAATTATTAAAATTGAGGATGATGTTCAGTAATAGGCTATTAATATAAAAGAGTAACAGCTATATTTTACTGCTAAATGCAGGGAAGATTCACTTTCACAAATATTGTCAGTATTTGAATGATCCTTTGAATCATATCTGACAGCAGATGAAGTTTAATGTTTCCAGCTCATTTATGCTGTGTTTTTATTAATGAATGAAAGAAATGAAAATAAAATTACTTTTGTTCGTGGTCTTAAACTCTGACTTTAATTATAAGTGGGAATTACACATTGTTTTTAATGTTTTGAAAAGGCAATGGAGACTGATAGAGTTGGTATCTTTGGGTATTGCTGACTTTCCATTGGAGATTCTTGAAGAACACCACAAACATCATATTCCAGAGCTTTTATTCAGTGAAAAATATAAAGAGTAATGCTTATTTCAATACACCAGGGCAATCGGAGAGGAAAAAATGGAAAGATTTGGTAATATGTATAGCGGAGGAAAAGTTGGTAGAAATGAGAGAACTTTCTGAGATCACCTAATTGATCTGTTCATTTGGAGAAACAACAATGTATATCAGGTGTGTCAATCTGGATTTCTTCCAGGGCTGGATCAGCATTGTACTTCTCCTTTGCGGCCGGGCGGGGGAGGGAGGGAAATGGGATGTTAATTAAAGTGATGTTTAATGGTATAATACTTGTTCATAACAGTAAGAACTCGGGTCTGTGCCTAAAAATTATAATGCTGTGTTTTCTCCCCTCTGACAGTATATTACAATAGAGGGTTTTTGTTTTTGTTTTTGATGTTGCTCTTCTAAGCATTTCCTTGTTGTGATCAATATTGCTGGACTCACATGTCACACCATGCCACAATATAATGTGATTCATTTGATTTAGCCTGCATACTAATCTAAACTAATTTTGGTGCATTCTATAAAGCTTGATTTAAAATATCATATATTAATGTAGCATATCAAATGGGTCACTATATCAGTCTATTAAACATTACAGAAAGGAAAGGGAAGTCTTTAGGCCAAGTCTCCCTTCTTGGGAAAATGTCTTATAGTAATGTTTTCCAAAGAGAAATACCAGAAAATAATAGAAAATAATAACTGTAGCATCACTTACACATGTTGATTCAGGAGAAGCAATTTGTAACAATCTACCTAGATGCTAATGCTGGAGTCCCTAGGAAGCCAGGTCAATAGTGAGAGATTGTGAGAATTGTGCTAGAGCCAACTTCTGTGTTATGTCATGTGAGCAGTCAAGCAGACACTGCCAGAAATAAATGCACAAAACTTGCAGTGCAACGAGTTCATTAAAATAAAACTTATATTCCAGGTTATAGTGCAGATAATCTGAAAACAAAGGTGGTTTTTTTCCCTAATAACTAAAGCTATCTTCATTTTGAGAATCCTCTAATGCAGGGGTGTCAAACTTGATTTCGTTGAGGACCTCATCAGGGTTGTGTTTGACCTGGGCGGGGGTGTGTGAATGGGCATGGCTGGGGTGCGCATTGTCAGGGTAGGCGTGGCCTGCGCAACATCCTGCAACCCTCTGCCATCAAAAACAGAGCCCAAGAGGGCCAGCAGAAGCACCACAGACTGGCCCTTCGCTGTTTCCAAGGCGGCCTCACGGGCCAGATATAACCAGCCTCTGCAGGCCATGAGTTTGACACCCCTGCTCTAATGTGTGAATGTAAACATTAAGAAAGCTGCTGATGTTCCCTGGAGATTCCCGGGGAAGATTGATTTAAAATAGAAAAATAGAAATCAGTAAAAGCATATGGAAGGAAGGAAGGAAGGAAGGAAGGAAGGAAGGAAGGAAGGAAGGAAGGAAGGAAGGAAGGAAGGAAGGAAGGAAGGAAGGAAGGAAATACTCCACATAGTTTCATTTCAAATAATTGAAATGGAAAAGTCACCTGCTCATTTATTACTAAACTGTAAGACTAAATTAGAAAGTGACCCATAGCTCTCTCTAACTTGTCAAAAATAAAATCGAATCCAGTGTGGATATCTCAATGTAGTTTTCAGCGCGTGCTAGGGAAAATGCATCGATAGACAATAAATTTTCAGTGGGTTCATGCTGAAATGATTTGACAAGGGCAGCATGTGTGTCCCTGATTAGAAAGATTGGAAACTACATACAGAAACCTAAATTGAATTGATTTTGAACTCCCCTTATCTTAAAATGTTTAGAAATAGGAAAGGTTTTATGATTTATTTCTTGTAAGCCATAAAGTCTCTTGCTGACAAAATGCTTCTGCAATGCATACCTGTTAACCCCATATTCAACCAAGTGGCTGTAAATCCAATCTTCTCTTCGCAAACATACTTAGAACTAAATGAAATAACATTTCTGTCCATAATCCTGACTTGTGGATATGATCTGTATTTGCTTGAATAAATACAAATGTAAAGAAAATTTACTGCCTCACAAGTAAATTCAATAGCTGAAACTGGATGATTAGGGCCGTATGTGAAACTAAACTGTGTCTCTGTAAAAGGATGCACTTCTTTCTGAGTTTTAAAAGCATATGCAATTGTTAAAGTGTGAGATGGCTCTCCCTTTCCCCTTCAAAGTAAAGGAACACAATTGTCCACATTAAAAAAAATAAATATTGTTTTGTCTACCTCACAGTTGAAAAGCAGTGTTTGAGTTTGTATGAGACAAGTTGGGTCCCTGAGCACCTTGTATTGTATGTTAGGCTATTTGGATATTAAGTTACCTATTATGTTGAGATACCAACAACTTTAGCCTCATATTAAAAAGCTAAGTAGAATC
>CM042846.1:36016802-36051802 GCA_023653725.1 Bungarus multicinctus | reverse complement strand
TGGGCTTGCTGGTCGCATACCTGGCTCCCTGCTATGCGGCAGCAGCCCTGCTTGAGCTCCTTGAGGTCATAGCTGGCGTGGCAGTTGGGACCCCCAGGCTTATGGTCATGGGGGATTTCAACCTGCCATCTGCTGGCGGTACCTCGGGGATTGCTCAAGAGTTCATGGCTTCCATGACGGCCATGGGCCTGACCCAGTTAATTCGGGACTCTACTCACATGGGAGGTCATACCTTGGATCTGATTTTCGTCTCTGATCAGTGGCAGAGTGATCTGGGTATGGGGGATATAGTCGTAGAACCCCTGTCATGGTCGGATCACTCGCTCCTGAAGCTCGACTTCCGTTCCGCACCCCCTGACCGCAGGGAGGCGGGACCATTAAAATGGTACCGCCCCAGGCGCCTGATGGATCCTGATAGGTTCCTGACAGAGCTTGGGCCATTTCCCGAAGCTCACACACACGACTCGGTTGAGGGCTTGGTCGCCACCTGGGATAGGGTGGCTGCTGGGGCCCTCGACCGAGTCGTGCCCTTGCGGCCTCTGACCCGGTGCCGATCCCAAGTGGCTCCCTGGTTCTCTGAGGAGCTAAGGGAGATGAAGCGCCGGAAAAGACGCCTAGAGAGCAGTTGGAGGGCCAGCCGTTCTGGGTCTGACCGAACACTATTACGATCTTATATTAAGACGTATTTAGTGGCGATAAGGATGGCGAGGAGATCTTACCTCTCCACCCTTATTGCGTCCGCGGAAAACCGCCCAGCCGCCCTGTTTAGGGTGACCCGCTCCCTACTGGAGGTGGGAGTGCGGGAGGACCCCTTGCAGGGACGGGCTGAGCAGTTTTCTAGGTTTCTGCAGGACAAAATCGCTCAGATCCGGGACGAGCTGGACTCCGACTGGGCATCTCCGGGCGGGGGGGCGGGGGTGGATATCAGTGCGGTCAATTGGGTTGAGTTCAATCCTGTTACTGTGGAGGACGTGGACAGGATACTGGGGGGACTGAATGCCACCACCTGTTTGCTGGACCCGTGCCCCTCCTGGCTGGTCTTGGCCACTCGGGAGGTGACACGAGGCTGGTTCCAGGGTATTATAAACGCTTCCTTGAGAGAGGGGCTGTTACCTGCTGCCTTGAAAGAGGCGGTGGTGCGGCCCCTCCTCAAGAAACCGTCCCTGGACCCAGCATTGTTATCTAACTACCGTCCTGTCTCCAACCTTCGCTTTGTTGCGAAGGTTGTCGAGAGTGTGGTGGCACGTCAGTTCCCGCAGTACCTGGATGAAGCGAGTTATCTTGACCCCCTCCAATCGGGCTTCAGGCCCGGGCACAGCACGGAGACGGCGTTGGTCGCGTTGGTGGATGACCTCTGGAGGGCCCGGGACAGGGGTTGTTCCTCTGTCCTGGTCCTGTTAGATCTCTCAGCGGCTTTTGATACTGTCGACCACAGTATCCTATTGCAGCGGTTGGAGGGGTTGGGGGTGGGGGGCACCGTGTTGCGGTGGTTCACCTCCTTCCTCTCCGACCGCTAGCAATTTGTGTTGACGGGGGGGCAGAGATCGGTCCCAAGGCCCCTACGATGTGGGGTTCCTCAGGGGTCGGTGCTCTCGCCCCTGCTGTTCAACATTTATGTAAAGCCGCTGGGTGAGGTCATCCGTGGCTTCGGGGTGGAGTTCCATCAGTACGCTGACGACACTCAGCTGTACATCTCCACCCCGGGCCACCCCAACGAAGCCGTCGAAGTGATGTCCCGATGCCTGGAGGCCGTGCGGAGTTGGATGGGTCGTAACAGGCTTCGTCTCAACCCGACCAAAACCGAGTGGCTGTGGTTTCCTGCGCCCAGATACAGCCAGCTGGTTCCTTCGCTGGCCGTGGGGGGAGAGGTCTTGATCCCCGTGGAAAGGGCGCGCAACTTGGGTGTCCTCCTGGACGTACGGCTGTCTTTAGAAGAACACATTGCAGCCGTCACCAGGGGGGCTTTTTATCAGATTCGTCTGATTTACCAGTTGCGGCCCTTTCTGGATCTGGGCACACTTCGCACAGTCACTTCCGCCCTCGTCATCTCCCGCCTGGGTTATTGCAATGCTCTCTACATGGGGCTCCCCTTGAAGAGTCTCCGGAGGCTGCAGTTAGTCCAGAATGCAGCCGCGCGGGTGATTGTGGGTGCTCCTCGGAGCTCCCACGTTACACCGCTTCTCCGCAGGCTGCACTGGCTTCCTGTGGCCTTCTGGATTCGATTCAAGGTGGTACTGACAGTATTTAAAGTGCTCCATGGCTCGGGACCTGGGTACTTACGGGACCGCCTGCTGCCATCACCAACCTCCCGCCGCCCAGTACGCTCCCACAGGGTTGCCCTCCTTGGGAACCGCCGCCTGGCCGTTGTCGGTTGACGGCCCCGAGGGTTCGGGCTTTCTCTGTGGGAGCCCCCTCCCTATGGAATGATCTCCCCCCGGAGATACGGGCTATGACAGATATTCTGACCTTCCGGCGCGCAGTGAAAACCCTATTTTTTAAATAGGCTGGCCTGGCCCAGTAACTGTATTTTGGTTTTAACTTAATTTTAATTGGGGTTTTATTAGCTTTTAACTTTTAACTGAATTCTTGGGATAGACAGCCGGATCAATTTGGTTTAATTTATTTTAATTGTATTTATTGGGTATTTATTGTATGTTTTTAGTAGGCTGTACACCGCCCCGAGTCCCTTTTTGGGAGAGGGAGCGGTATAAAAGTTTAATTAAATAAATAAATAAATTAGGGATGAAGTCATGAACGCATTTGAGCACTTGCTTTCCACATGACTTTCAGTATGAAAAAATGCTACCATCAAGAAAAGAGTCTTTGAGGTAATATTTGGAGTATCTGGGAGCTGGGAAAATGCCATTAGGCAAAATTCCGCCCTTATAAAAGCAAAAGGAAATAAATTAAAACCGCTTGTTTAAGAAAATAAAAGAAGAAAAGGTTTTTTTTTCACAGTTTTTGAACTGGCAGATTTCTCAGTGCTAACTAAGTGAAGACTTTAACCTCCCTGCCATTTCAGCAATTCTAAGAACAGAAATATAGAAACATTAGAGTGTATGATAACCATAAGCTCATTTGGAGGTCACATAAAAAGGAGAAAGGTTAAAGAAGAGTGGTCGTTCCTCTGCAAGTTACAAAATGATCTGTTAAGATTAACCTACAACAAACTGAAGCCAAAAGACAAAAAGGATAAGAATACTTGAGGTAATGTAAAAAGAAAAAAAAATTAGGGAAGTGGACAGAGAAACTGAGGTCATTTTGAAGTTGAGTAGGAAATCATACAGGACAATATCATCTGTTTCTATGTCCCAAAGGTGCTTTTATCAGGAGGCAACTGAAACTGAACTGTTTTTTCTTCTTTGAAGATGTTTCACTTCTCATCCAAGAAGCTTCTTCAGCTCTGACAGAATAGTAGGGAATGGAAGGATTTATATTCCTTGCAGACAGCTGGTCATTTGCATCCTTTTATTGGGTCATTTGAAGCGCTGGAGGTTTATCTGTGTCCTCAGGGTCACCTGAGTAGTGCTCCTGGTTCCTGCAGTCTGCAATTTCTCCTCTGGAAATCCATTCTTTCTCCCACACCATTCAAAGGGTGCTCATCCCAAATTGGATAGCTAAAAGTCTGTAGAGATGCTCAGTCATCCAGGTCATGGGTGTCCCAAAAGTGTTTTTTCAGGAGGCAACTGGACTTTTTTGTTTTTTCTTTGAAGACATTTCGCTTCTCATCCAAGAAGCTTCTTCAGCGCTGAAAGGATTGTAGTCAGGATAGTAGTCATCCACTATCCTCTAGAAACAGTTTGCCTACTCTTTTGGTGCTGGGCAAACAAATACCAAAACAGAACTAGGAAGTATAGACAAGCCTTTAGTTCAAGAGAAAATGCATAAAATGTTTCTTTTTTGCTATGAATTTTTGTAAATGCAAATATTGATATCCTTCTCTTCTTTTTTCATTCATAGGAAAAACTCCTGGATTGGTTACTAGAGTAAACATAAAGACTTTACATAGCAATAGCATTTAGACTGCTCCATAATGCTTTACAGCACTCTCTAAGCAGTTTACAGAGTCAATGTATTTCCCCCAACAATGTGGGTCCTCATTTTACTTTGGAAGCAGTGATGGGATTCAAAATTTTTTACTACCGGTTCTATGGGTGTGGCTTGTGGGCATGGCAGGGGAAGGATACTGCAAAATCTCCATTCCCTCCCCACCCCACTAACCTGCTTTCCAGCTCTGTTCTCCTGTGCAGGGCAACAAAAGAAGAATCAGCTGATCAGCTGGGACTCGGGAGCCAGAGAATAGATGGGAGAAGTGCCAGTCAGATGTGGTATTTGACGAACTACTCAAAATTTCCGCTACCGGTTCTCCAGAACTGGTCAGAACCTACTGAATACCATCTCTGCTCAGAAGGGTGGAAGCCTGAGTCAACCTTGAGCCAATCAGGATCGAACTCCTGGCAGTGGACAGAGATAGCCTGCAATATTGCATTCTCATCATCGTGCCATCATGGCTTTCCTTAAGACTGAATTTGCTGCCTAATGTTATAACGATAGAGCTGACTCAGCTTTCTGTCTGGTCAGATTGGGACTGGGAATAAACCAGTATCCTTACTGGAGTTTGCTCTGATGTAGAGGTTCTGTTCTTTTTTGCTATTTCATAATTCCATCATGAAATACATTTCTGATCTTTCTCAGAATATGGGGCTACAAACAGAGTTTCCATATATGGGCTGTAACATCTGATGATTGCTAGATGTTAACAAAAGATTGAAGTCTTCTATATCTATTTCTTGCCATCTAGCGGTCATCTGGATTTTTCTACCTCCTATATGGCAGCTTTGCAAAAGAAGACAAGAAATCATTAACCACAGCTGCTTTCCACTCCCTACTCCCACCCTCATCCATTCATGGTGTTTAGTAATTCAGCTAGGATTTTAAAATCACTTTATTTCTTGTCTGTTAATACAAAGTTTGTGGGAAACCTCACAGCCTATGGGAGGCTGAGAGTTTTTATTCCAGTCAGGTTTCATGCTTAGGCTTGTGGAAGGAAGCCAGTTTCCCTCCCCCCCCAATAGAAACCACTTTATTTATTCAATTTCTATTAATAAAAAAACTAATAAAAACCTTGGAAATTTTGGCGTGTGTGTGTGTGTGTAAAAAATAAAAACTGAATAGTAACACAAGCAGTGATGGGATTCTACCAGTTCGCACTTATTTGCTAGAACCAGTTGTTAACATTCTAAGCAGTTCGGAGAACCAATTGTTAGAAGAAATTACTGGCCTAATCCTGTAAGGAAGGCAGGAAGGAAACATTCTGATGTTGCTTACAGAAACTGCCTCTCCATTAACCCTTATTACATTCTTGGCAGGACTAGACTTCCTATCTCAGGAACTTCTCTGGAGTTTTTTTCCCCTCCTCTGCTGGTACTTTGCTTGTGTGGAGTGACCATTCAAAGTTACAATGGCACTGAAAAAAGTGACTTTTGACCGTTTTTCACATTTACGACTGTTGCAGCATCCCCACAGTCATGAGAGGCCAGGCGAGGAGATGCATGCCTCGATGTGAGTGATATTGAGTTGGCCACACCCAGCCAATAACATGACCACCAAGCCATGCTCACCAACTTAGCCACGCCCACAGAACTGGTTGTTAAAAAATTTGAATCCCACCCCTGAACACAAGTATAAAATATTAGAATCCTACAAGAATTCAAAGTTTCATTTTTCATCCTGCACAAGCTATTATTTAAGCCTTAAATATGCCCCCAATGTTGCTTATTTTTCTTTGAATAAGATTAGTGAAGTGATGTAACAGTCCTTATCTTAACAGGACAATTAGAACATTTTTTGCTTGTCCACTGCTTTTTTTAAAACCCTCTTTTCTATTTCAAGCAAAGGAAATAAGTTAGATTTTACATAAGGTTGAGGACTGGCTTATATTTCCCTTAACTGGGAGTAAAAGTTGCTCTCCTAGCAAAAGTTGGGATCAAGCACATCTTCTACACATACATTTATGATAACTTTTAATATATCCTGAGAATGCCACAGTAGATAATATATTTACTGGTTTCATTGGAAGCCTAATAGGTGTAACATTTTTTACTATATTTGTGTATGTTTTTTTATAATAATGTAGAGCCTGCTTTTGTGTAATCTAACATAGAAAGTGAATTCTTAGTTGTGTCTAAATTGTTGTTCTAATATGTTGTCCTGGAATAATCAGAGAAGGCTGGTCATTGTGGAAAAACTAATTTCTGCCACTATTTTTTCAGTACCAAACTGCGCTTTGAGCCACCTTTACTTTTTTGCTTTGCAAACTGTTATATTCCCAATAACTATGAGTACCAACAAAGCCAACATGGTGGTTGGGGAATTCTGGGAACTGATGTCTACACATCTTAAGAGCCGCCATGGATGAGAAACACTGAATTACGCTATCAAATTTCAAAATCGCTCTTTATTAGCTCTGCTTTTTGAGACAGGTTGTCTCTAGACCACATCAATTGAGAAAATATATTGTCTCATTGGCATTGGCCCACAAAAGATCAGGAGAGAAGGAGAAGCAGATGCTGAGAGACTTAAGCAAGAGTGTGATCCTTGACATCCTTTGAATGGGCATATGCCCCAAGCCCACCAAACCAAATCTAGGGAAAGCTTTGTTGCAAGAACAAGCATTCTTGAGGTACACAAGAACAAAATTGAATTAAAAATGGAGGAAGGAATAAGGAGTAACATTGAAGGAGGATATGACTGAAGGATCTGACCACCCTTATCCTACATGGAAGGGATGTGGTGGCTCAGTGGCTAAGATGCTGAGCTTGTCGATCAGAAAGGTCAGCAGTTCAGCGGTTCAAATCCTTAGCACCGCATAATGGAGTGAGCTCCCATTACTTGTCCCAGCTTTGGCCAACCTAGCAGTTTGAAAGCATGAAAAAAATGCAAGTAGAAAAGTAGGGACCACTTTGATGGGGAGGTAACAGCGTTCTGTGTGCCTTCGGCGTTTAGAGCCGGAAATGACTAGCACTTATGTGTGAGGGGAACCTTTACCTTATACTACCTGGAGGATGCTAAACAGATTGAGAGTTGGAATGCCTATGCGTAAAACCAATGTCTCAAGTGGAAGCTCTTAGTGGATAACAACATGCTATGTGGATGTGGAGAAACACAGAGCCTGACCCATCTGCTGGTAGGTTGGCTGCTATGAGAAAAATGTGCTGATAATGATTTATTCTTGGTCAATGAGAAAGCCAAGAAAGTGGCTTCATTCTTGCACTGTAAAGTTTGATCCAGACATAGAAGAAGAAGAGGAAGCTCTGGATAAAGTTGGAAAAGCTTACCTAGACTCAAAAGTCTGGGAAATTCTAAAAAGCAAGGGAGAAAATAGAGAAAGACCTTTGCAAGTTGTGTCAATTTACAAAATCATAAGCCTACCCAATTATTCAAAATCTGAGTATACTGAAATAATCTGATACTGAAATAATCTGATTCCCAGCTGTGATTTTAATTGTTGAATGAGTGGCAGTGGGTGACAGAGGAGCTGATAGTCTAGAAGGGAGCTATATGCTTTCCCTCTAATGATCCTAGTTAAATTTAGATTTTTCTCATCTGTCTCAGTTGCGGATATAACAAGGGCCATTTCATGCTTTATAGCAGGGGTATCAAATTTGATTTCATTGAGGGACACATCAGGGTTGTGTTTGACCTCGGGAGGCCACAGTGGGTGTGGCCATGGTGGACGTGGCCAGCTTGACATCACTTATGTTGGGAGCGCAGGTGGCGGCCTGAGCACTCTGCCAGTGAAAATGGACTCCCGAGCTCCATTTTCAGCTGTGACAGCTTCCTGCAACCATCTGCAGGCAAAAATGGAGCATGCAACCCTCCTGAACTCCATTTTCACTGGCAGAGGCACCACAGGCCAATGTTTTGCTGTTTCCAGGGAGGCCCCATGGGATGGATCTGGCCCATGGGTTCTGAGTTTGACACCCCTGCTTTATATTCCATGTGCATGCCAAACATGATGATGCAATGTTTCTATAAATTGAAAAATAAAGAATAAAACTGTAATTATTGTTTTCATTTGTGCATACCACATTGATGTAATTTAATCATTGAGCAACCAGCCAGAATCTTATAAATATTCAATAAAAAATAGGATACTTAATTCCAGCATATCTTAAAAACACAAAATTCTTCGCAGTTTAAAGCAGGAAATCATTTTTCATTGTCTGAAAGTGACAAATGCTTGCAGCTTTCTAATTGAAATAAGATACTGAGAAAATGTAGCATGCATGCATGCATAAAGGAAAGGAAAGATTTGATATATATACTGAATTGGGACAGATCTTGAGGCAAAATACTATGGAAGAAGAAAAACTGAGTGAGAAGAAACATACTGACTTGGAATCTGAAGAAGATTTTTCAAGGAACTGCATTGACCAATTTCTTTGGTTTCACAGGGAGAGATCAGCAATTGCAAAATTCCTTCTATCTTCAAGCCATCCTGGACAACGAAGAATGACTTTTGATTCTTCTGATTTTGGTAGTTCTGTCTTGTGAAATGTTCCCTCCAGACTGGTAGAAGGAAAATATCTCAAGGATTAGGTCCTGGATGTTGTGGAACCTGACTGAGATCCTTCTAGGGCAGGGGTAGTATTCAGCCGGTCCAGACTGGTCTTTGTGGATTGATAGAGAAAATTTTGAGAACTGGTAAATTCGGAGAACTGGTAGGGAAAATTTTGACTAGTCCCGCCCACGTGCCCCTGCTCTTACCTCTCACTTCTCCTATATTCTGCTGTTTATTAGCTCAGCTGATTCGTGCAGCTAAGCCGATTGCCACATCTCAGCTGAGCTATAAAACAACACAGCTCACTAGGGAAGGGTTGTCTGAGTCATGTGCATGCCTGCATAGCTTACCAGCCTTGATTCAAGAGGGCAGAGTTTGAGCACTGTGCACGCATGTGTAAACCACGTGATTGGCACACGTGCACACTTTGTGTGCACACGAAGCAAGTTTGAAACTGGTATGAACATTGTTTTGAAACATACCACTGTTCTGGGGGGTGGGAGGAAATTAGAACTTAGTAGAATCATGGCTATCCCTCATGTCCCAAAATATTTTTTAGAGACTTTCTAGTAATGAAAGAAAAATGAAGCTTTCTATGGAATCTATGGGGGCTCTAGAGCAGAGGTGCCACATTTCTAATCTAGGAGAACTGTCTTCAGTGGACCTTCAGGAAAGATTGGAAACATTTCTCCTTTCAAATGTTCTTGAGCTATAACTCTTAGGAACCGGAGCAAGTCTGGAAAATGGTAATTAAGCTAGGAGCTTTAGCTCAGCAACAGAGAGGGGCACACTTTGCTATTTCTACCCCATTATATTAAAACCACCCAAATAAAAGTTATCAGATAACAAAGTAGGGAATTATGCATTACTCATAAAGGTTTCTCTCTCTCATTTTTAATAGATTTAATTTAGTTGTTTTCTTAATATCTACAAGTGTACATTTTCATGACCTGAAAAAACAGGCTGCAGATATATACATATATACATACATATACATATACATCATATACAGACACACACAAAAAATTATTTTACCATTATTTTAATAATTTCACAGTTCAGATAAAAATTACATCCCTCAATGAAACAGTCATAAATTATGTATTAGCCAAATTTAATACACTATACATCTTGATTTATACATAAAACAGCACACATATATTAGCATAACTTATATAGATATGAATTTATTTACATGTCCCTATTAAACAAATTTTTATTTAGAAATTCAGTTAGAAGTATATAATAGGGAGCTTAATGTTATTTATTCATTCAATTATATCATAAATTCAGTTAATTCATAAATAAGATGATAGCTATAATTTAGTTTTTTTTTTTTTTAAGTGCAATTAAATACTCTGGTGAAGAGTTACCTCAATCCAAATTCATTTCGTAGCAAAGCAATTGAACACCAATACGAAGAAATTTCTACAACAAATGTTTCTTCAGAATGTTTTTTTTTTTCTGGACAATAGTTGGACTGTAAGCTATTTCAGGCTTTGTAGGTTAATACCAGGATCTTAAATTATGCCCATAAAATATATAGCAGTCAAGGTAACTCTTTCAATATAGACATAATTTGATCTCTACACTTTGTACTGGTTAGCTGCTAAGCTGCTATATTTTATACCAACCTTGCCTTCCACATAAAATATATTGCAGTATGAGGTGGCATCCACTCTTATTTATTCAGGGATGTTTGAAAATTGGCATATTAATTTTAATTGTTCAAATGTGGTACTTGCTGTATAGTTGCTACATTCAGGGAATGTGCAATATAAAAAAGACACAATGAATCTGAATCCTTGAATTCAATTTCCTGTTTACCAAACAACTTTTCTATTTTATTTTATTTTCAGCTTTTTTTTTTTCATTCAGCTTACTATCAAGAGGAAGGTAGAAAAAACCTAAGAGTAGGCAATTTTGGAGATACCAATGGCTGCCTTTGTGATATAATATGGAGTACTTGAGTTGATGTCACCTGATGCTCCAGTATGTTTCAGTAAACGTTTGAACAAATAAGAGTATATAACACAAATGTAAATATTTGGGGCACCATACGGATTGATCAGCAATCTTCTAGCAACAATTTTTGAGTACAGCTCAATGTGGGGGAGGGGGGGAATGAATCATTGCAATCCAATCCAATCCACTCCAAATCCTTCAAAATTGATGCTTCAAAAAATATCACAAGATCCAATGGAGCTTTGAGGCCTACAGGCCACTAATCCAATTTTTGGGATACAACATCTAAGGTTACAAAATTTATCTCAGTATTATATTATATCCAACATCCCAAATGTTAGATAACATCCCCAGATAATCACAACCATTCAAAAGTCTCTGGAGTGTAATACTTATGTCAAAACCATGCTTCCATGTCCAGTTTTGCCAGATTTCCCCCCCTCCCCCCCCCAAAAAAAAACGATGCTCAAATGGCACTGAAAATCAGGGGTGGGATTCTATCAGTTCGCACCTATTTGCTAGAAACAATTGTTAACTTTCTAAGCAGTTCGGAGAACCGGTTGTTAGAATAAATTACTGGCCTAATCCTGTAAGGAAGGCAGGAAGGAAACATTCTGGTGTTGCTTACAGAAACTGCGTCTCCGTTAACCCTTATTACATTCTTGGCAGGACTAGACTTCCTGTCTCAGGAACTTCTCTGGAGTTTTTTTCCCCTCCTCTGCTGGTACTTTGCTTGTGTGGAGTGACCATTCAAAGTTACAATGGCACTGAAAAAAGTGACTTATGACCATTTTTCACACTTACAACTGTTGCAGCATCCCCACAGTCATGAGAGGCCAGGCAAGGAGATGCATGCCTCGATGTGAGTGATATTGAATTGGCCACACCCAGACAATAACATGAGCACCAAGCCACGTCCACCCAGTCACATGACCACCAAGCCATGCCCACCAACTAAGCCTCGCCCACAAAACCGGTTGTTAAAAAATTTGAATCCCACCCCTGCTGAAAATCAGTGAGAGCTGGATATCTTTTCCTGAAGAATGACCAATTTATATGGCCACAATGGGTGTGGTCAACATAATATGTCCTGTCCCAGCAAAACATTTGACAAAAAACTATGAGATTCTAGTTGTGAAGATGGGAAAATATGGACTGGATTAGCTCTCGTTACATTAGAAACAGAGCTGGCTGAGTAACTGAACTCACTGAGCACAAATTATTGACTCTGCATCAAATTGTAAGGATGTGTTGATTGTTGTACCAAAGAACTTTTTAACATATTTATAAATAACTTGGAACAAGATGAATGAAAGATGAGTTTTAGTTGTAAATGTCACAGATATAGGGAAAATCACCAAACAATCTGAGGATAGCATTGAGATTCAGGAAGACCTTGACAGTTGGAACAATGGGAACAATTGCTATCATCAAGATGAAGAGAACTAATTTTAAAAAGTTCACTTTTTGGCCAAAAAAAAAATTAAAAGTAGGAGTGGTGAATTACAAAAAGAACATGAGACAACTGAGTGGCAATTGCAAAAAGAGAAAAGAAAAGAAAGAAAAAAACAATCCTAAACTGCATCTAAAGAAACACTATGTCAAGACCAAGAGAAGACCAAGAGAAGCCATTGTTCTTCTCTACTCTGTACTGATCAGGTATTGTATGCAGTTCTTGGATGTGCATTTTAGGAAGCACACCAACAAAGTGAACTATGTCCAAAGGAAGAGCAACCAAGTTGATAGGAAGACTGGAAGAAAAGATTTGAGTCATAGTATGTGTTAAGTATGTTCAGTCTGAAGAATACTAAGATTTATGAGTCATAGTATGTGTTAAGTATGTTCAGTCTGAAGAAGACTATGGGATGAGATAACAGCTGGCCTCAAGTATTTACATTTTTTAAAAAATTCAGTTAAATACAGTGCACAATCATTCCAGAAAACTGGCTAAGAAACAACAGGTTTAAATTGTAGAAGTATATTTTGGTTCGACATCAGGGAAAAAAAAGTCCAAATGGCAGGAAGTGCTGTTCAGTAATAGAGCAGACTGCCTTGAGAGTGGTGGAGTCTCCTTTGCTGGAGTTATTTAAGCAAAGACTCGATTGCCATCTGTCAAGGATGCTCTGGTGGTAGCAGAGGTTGAACTAGAAGATCTTGGCAGGAAGATCCTTTCCAATCCTGACTTTCTAAGATTCTGTGACACTTGGGACATGAAATAATGGGCAGAACTGGAGTATGCAGCTTTTCAATCTTCTACTTGCCAAAGCTATTTCTTACGATTCCAATATAGGTTGCTTTAAACTATTCTATTATAGCTTTGGGAGCCCTGCAAAGAGATGGGGGTTTAGGCAGAAACAAAGTTCTTAACTTGGTCATCCGCCTGATGCAAGAGAAAAACAAAATTAGTTGTAACAAATTACAGTTGTAATGTTTAAAAAAGGAACATTCCCCTTCTTTCCCCAAGTTTTTCATCAACAGAATCGTGACTCCAAGGGAAATATTGTGTGATGTGTATGTTACACATATAACATTTTGCTATCTTCTGATTTTCCTGCATTTGTAATGTTTCCTCTGTTTAGAGCAATTGTTTTCATATTTTTTTTAATGAAAAAAAGAATTAAGTTCTACTTGAAGCCATCAACCATCTGTTTGGGACTGCTAAGTAACCATCTGCACACAAGATTTGGTTTGCAATTTAACGTATCTCCATATAGGACATGTCTGATTAGGAGCTATAACAACACAATCCTGGTATTCAGATACAAACGATCATAGCTCCTGTAAAGCAAGTGCGAGTGTAAGCTAAAGATATTCTGCATCCCTAAGCTGCCAGCCACCAAAAAGGTCAGGTAGCTCATTTTCATCTAGTCACAGCCAATAAAGCTTCCACAAGGAAGGTGTACTTAAATAAACAACCCACCATAATTTTTGCATAGATGTAAAGAGACACCGGAATGGAGATGCAATTATTTTGCATTTCTCAAAGAATGGGATCGCTTATTTAGTGTGTCAAGGATTATCTCCCTTGAGAGGAAGAGAAAGCAGCCTTTGAAATGTCGAAAGTTTTACCATGTCTTCCGCCTGAAACAGGTATTCCTTGCTACATTGTGTGCACAATTTACACCAAATTTAAAGTCATTTTGGAGAGGCCCTCGTGGGATACTTGAGGCCACAGTTTAGAGCAAATGAAGATTCAAAATGAGCAAAAAGCATTTCATTTAACGAGGGGAATTAACCATGCTGTACTGTAGGCAAGAACAGCTTTGTATGTTTGGAATACAAAAGGAACTGAACCTGAAAATCTAATTTGATAAGGTTTGGGCTGTCTGCGTTTGTCACAGCGTATATGAAGTTACAAAAAGTAAAATTGTTCTTCCTTTTTAGAATCGATTATAATGGCAAGATAATATAAGCACAGGTTCTATTGTACTTGAGCTACTTCTGAAAAAAAAATGTTGTTGCAGACCATATTGTATTGTCATGTCACAATAGGGCTGCATATCTGGATGTACAGTTGTACAATTAAAGTATGTTGCTTATTTTAAACTGCTGGGCAGAATCTCAATTAATTTAGGCGTTACGTAGAACCGTCTACTTTGCCCTCCCTCCTCTTTACAAAGAGGCAAAGCAAGTTAAGATTAAAGAAAAGGGGATACTATAGGTACCTTATTGGTATAATGATATCGGGAAACTACCAGCCAAGCAAGGTGGAGGGATCAAATGAGGAGTTTTGAGTCATTGCAAAGCTGCAAGACATCTAGGACTAATGTTTGTTCTTCTCTGTTTGTTCCCAAGAGAAAACAAGCCATCTGAGGAGATTCCTGTATTGCAGGTAGAATGCAATGAAGTAGTCAACTTCAACCCTTCACATGTGGGTCTGGTTGCTAGTGCCAGACAAATGGCAAAAGTAGGAGGGGGTCCTAGATCTGAGCCTAGTTCTTTATAAGTCTGATCTCCAAATAGGACAATCTGAATTGCCCCCACAAACTGACTGTCCACACAGTTGGACAAAGTGAAATATGCCTGTCATCCAGTGATGAAGCACTTCTCAGCCCCCAGGCCCCCAGGAAAATATGTAATTCAAGAACAGGAGTATTTTTCATGGTCATGCTTAAGGGAACTGTTTGGATCAAAGCATGAAGAATGAAGATTATGGTCCCAGCCTTTACAAATAGACAATTTCCAACATTCTAACATATTTAATCCCAGTATTCCATAGAATATAACTTCCTCCTAAGTTTTAGAAGGGTAAAGTTAATGCCTAAAGGGCATTGGAATGGCTGACACCCTCCCCCTTTGGAATCCAAGGGACTTAAATGGAATAGCCTAAATATGTAAACCTGGTAAACTATTTAAATATATTAAAGGAAAATTGACTCCTTCATAGGGGCAGGATTCTCCCAGTTTGGACCAGTTCAGGGAAACCCCTAGCTTCCATGATCAGCTGGCAACAAACCGGTTCACTCTGACAATCATGTGGGCTCGCCCACCCGCCCCTGGGTTGTACTTACCTATATCCTCTCACTAATTCACGTGGCAGAGCGGATTGCTGCTCCTCAGCTGTGTTACTCCCCAGTAGAAACATAGCAGGTAAGTTTTTTCTGAAAGGTGTTCATGCGTGCACAGTGAAGCATGTGATCATCGAACTGGTTGCTACACCAGCAGCATCCCACCACTGTTCCTTCACATCACATTTAAGAGAGAATATTTGTAATTCAGGGTTGAAATGAGGAGTCCTTGGAGTTTTCTGAGCTTGGTTGTTTTCTTGCAGATGTTTCATTACCCAAATTATATAACGTCATCAATACAAAGACTGGGTAATGAAACATCTGCAAGAAAACAACCAAGTTCAGGAAGCACCAAATCCTCTCACATCTAAGAGAAAATGGAGGGGAATACACTAGAGTAGACATTTTAATGGGCCTTTACTTCCACCAAGCTAAACTTTATGAGGAAGTCAGCCAACTATGACAAAGATTACAGAGACTTTCCCTCCCCAATTCAGAATGGGTTTTTTTGGTGCTGAGTCACAAACCAATATCCAAAATATGACCTGCCACCTACACTGGACCAGGGATTTGAGAAGGCCTATGGTTGTCATGATAAGAGCAAAGTTAAAATTTCACTCTTAAGTACGAAGACTTTTTAGTCTGTGGAGATTCTGGAAGATCTTCTGCAAAGGTCAAAACAAATACTTGCTCTACAGTATTAACCAATAGTACAAGTTGAAATGATTTTTTGTATCAATTTTCCTGTTCAATTTTATCAATCATCCAATTCCCTATAGCCGTGTTAGTAAGAGAGCTGTCTGAAAGGCACGTCAAAATGGAAATTGTGGGATTGAAGAAGACATGAGTAGAGGCTTTCTAAAAGATTTTAGATGATAAAGCTATCAAGGAACCGGAGGGATATTTTCTTTTGATTCTACAAAACACAACAGGTATTTTCTTGTTCAGGGATAATAAATGCACAGATGCATCTTATTATTTGGAGACAGACTGAGCTGAAAAGATTTATGTTGCAATACTGTTTTTTATCTAAGGGAAGACCAGACCATTAATTTACTTATAAGGAAACACCCTTTCCATAAATTGGGCTGCTTTGGTCTCTAGTAAGTCTAGTTAAAAATCTCTCAGAAAAACAAATGCAACCACAAAAGAAGAAAAAAGAAAGAAAGAATCAAAATAATATTGTGTAATTTTGAAAAATATGGCTAGGCAGAATTATATATGTGTCATTAAATTAGAATAATACCTCTCTCTCTGTGTGTGTCTGTCTGTCTGTCTGTGTGAGAGAGAGAGTACTCTAGAACAAGTGAATGGATGGATAGATGAACAGGGAGGGAGGGAGGAGAAGAGAGAAAGAGAGAGAGAGAGAGAAAGAGAGAGACAGAGAGAGAGACAGAGAGAGAGACAGAGAGAGATATAGAGTACTTGTTTTGGAGTTCTTGAAAAACTGGTTATTTAGGTTAGTTCTGATTTATTCCTTATGCACCTTCTATTCTTTATAAATCCTGATGAACTTATATCCCTTGCTATACATTTTCCTCAAGTCCCAACAGGTTATGATGGCTTTTTATGACTGTAAAGGAAGGTTCATTATGTTGTTTAGGTCATAAGTGTTGTTGGCCAGCTTCAAATATGTTGCTCTCTCTTGTTCTTTAAAGCAATTTGTTATATTAAAATTGGACTTGAACCAGATGCCTTCAAACAGTTAATTACTTTTTTGCCTTTTTCTTATCCAGCAGCAATGATCATGTCTTCACTTTCTCTCTATCTATACTGATCCGGGGAAGCAAAATAATTTTGCTCTAATTTGGCCAGCCAAGGTGCCATTTCCCCCCCTCTAGCTGGGAAATGAAGATTTCAAGGAACTGAAGTGAGCCTTTGATAATGTAGGAGAAAAACATGAAAGGACTTTGTCTGGTGCATTGCTGCCCCCTTTGTTCATCATCATGAATGTTTTCTGCAAGAAGAATCATGAACATATTTTTTAAATAAGCAAAATGTTAGGTAGGGCATTAATGACTGCCACTGTTAGTACTTTGTACTAGAGATGTTATTGCATGACTTGACTTGACTTGACTTGACTTTACTTTACTTTACTTACTTTTTTGTCATTGCACCTCGTACAATAAAATCAAACACCATCTTCAGTGCACATCATGACCATGACCATGACCATGAAAATAAACACACACATCCTTCACCCTCCACACATTGAATCTAAAACCCCTGACACTGCACCAACACTGCACTATACAGCAGAATTCAAAATAGCCAATGCCCTGGGATAGAAGCTGTATGACCATTGTATTGCTGAGTCTTTTTTTTTCTCAGGAAGAAAAGAAGAATTACAGTTAGTCCTCATCTTACAACAGTTCATTTAGTGACCGTTTGAAGTTACAATGGCACCAAAAAAAGTGAATTGTGATTTTTTTTTTTTTACACTTATGACAGTTGCACCCATGGTTAATGTTGTTGCCACCTGTGTGAGCATTAGAATATAGTTAGTATATTCTATGTTTGACAATTGGTTCATAGTTATGATGGTTACAGTGCTCTGGGATCATGTGATGATCTTTTGCAATCTTTTGATCAGCAAAGTCAATGGGAAAGACAGCATCATTTAACAATCGTGTTTCTAATTTAACGACTCCAGTGATTCCCTTCACAACTGTGGCAAGAAAAGTCATAAAATGGGGCAAAACTCACTTTACAAATTTCACACTTAACAACATGAATTATTGGCTCTCAGCTGCAGTTGTATGTCGAGGGCTATGCTATCTATATATGAAATATTATAGGGAGATAAAATGAGCGCACATTCTACAAGATATCAAAAAAGATAAGTGTGCATCATATTGGTCATGTCAGGAAGTGAACAAGACTAAACCAAGGAATAAGAGGAGCCAGGACAATAATTTACATTGTAATTTAAATATGATTGCTACATATTCCTGCATTTCTCCTTTGAGCCACTTAAAATTTGACAGCAAACTTCTGTGAGGCATTTGGCCTGGGGTGTCATGTTGGGCGCTTCTGTTTGTTTAGTGGAATGCAGCTGAATGTTATAGAAGGGGACAAAGGGAAAGTCTAGGGAGAAAATGCAAATTTCTTTACAGACGTTAAAAATAATTATCGCTTGGAAGGAAGCCCCATTGAATGGCACGTTGCTCCTTATGCAATTTTGAAGTTTAATTTAAAATTGACTAGCATTTGAGTTTATGTATTTCACTTTCATTATATGGCCATAATATAGCATATCATTTTTGTTGAAACTTTATGGTGAATGGATTGCCTATCAAAGTATTACTTCTCCATGAAACCTGGAGTAGGAGGAATACTTCAACTACAGCAATATCCATCACTGTATGTAAACTCTCCAATTATGGTTTAGTATAATTTATGAATCAAGGTCCTCTCTCTGTTGCTTAGCAAACTGTGATTATTAAACCCTTGGTGTGATCTGTGAATCCTGCCAAAGTGTCTCTCAATATGCCATATGCAGTAGCACAGTTTTCACTGCACTGCCTACAGGTAGGAAAATTCAAATAATTCCTCTAGAGATAATTGTCATCAGAACCTTTCCCCAATCCCCTTGAGTAGCAAAAATATAATTTTGCTAACATATAGAATAGTACCTAACTCCTCCACTGGAACCAGAGGAAAGCATCATGTCATTAAAAAGTCAAGAGGAGCACAGAATACTAAACCTTCCATCAAGGTTTTCCATGCCTCCCCCCTTATTTCCCTAAATTTCCTAATCTTCTTCATATGACATCGAATATCCATATGAAGAGATTCTGATCAATAGTCAGGTTCTTTGGATAGATTCTTCAACCACTTCTTCGGCTTCATTCTATTTGTTTTCAAAGATTAGCTCACTCATACACACAGAAAGAAGAAAAGAACAAAGACTTAAAGGAAAAATAGTAACCAAACTGAGCTCTGCTATATATTTTTAAAAGATTTGTCTCCAGTGCATTTTACATTTTTTAAAAGAGAGAGAGAGAGAGAGAAAGAGATGGCGAGAGGGAGGGAGAGAGAGAAGTGAGAAAATGATGGAGGGAGAGAATGAGAGAGAGGAAAAAGAGAGAAACAAATGAGAAAAAGAGAGAAGGGGAGAGAGGGAGAGGGAGAGAGAAATGAGAGAGAGCTGGAGGGAGAGAATGAGAGAGAGGGCAAAGAGGAGGAAACAAATGAAAGAGGGAGAAGGGGGAGAGAAAGAAAAAAAAAGAAGGAAAGAAAAAAAGAGGGGAGAGAAGGAAGGAGGGAGAAGAAAAAGAGAGAAAAACAGAAATGAGAGGGAGGGAGAGAAGGGGGGACCTGCTTTCTTTATTGAGGTCTGTGTGCTCATTTATCTAAACAGAAAATATCCCCCCCCCCAAAAAAAGCACTTTTCATTCAGGAAAGCTTTCATGATCACTAGATGGCGCTATCTCCTCCAGTATCCAAGCAGCATTAGTATTTGCATTAAAAATTAATATGATTTTGAATGATGCAGGATTAAATGCCCAGAATTTGGGAGAAGGAAAAGAGTCCCATGAATCTGAAATAAGCTGTGGTGTAAGTGGTTGTATGCATGTATGCGTAATACCTTGGGAATTTTTTTAACTAAAAAAAAAAAAAGTAATTTGCCCATTTTAACATACTCAGTTTTCCAATACTTGCTTTAAAATATTGAACACAACTAACATAATATATATCAAGAGTAAAATGCTACATTTCTACACTTTTTAGACATTAGAATTGCTAGGTATATATGTAACATGGTACAGTTGCAATACTTCTTCTATTTCAAACAATATATTTACTTTAATATTTGAATACTTGCTGCTCATCTTTTAGGCTTATTTCTGAAATGCCTGGATTTTGGATTGTTTTATTTTTAGCAAATAATTATTGCTTGGGAATTCAACAATCACAGAGTGCATAATGCATAATTTACATTACGTATTGAAAAAAATGTCCAAAGCAAATCCTTCATAAAAACTATCCCATATCAAGTCAGTTACCCATGTGCTCTTTAACTGAGTTCATACTTTGCATTATATATTTTTTTCCTCCAGGCAAAGACAAGTTGAACAATTGTTAGTGAAAGCCTTGTTCATCAGTGTTGGCTTTCTTCACTGAAAATTAACATCATTATTAAGAATCTAGCAAACAGGCACAATTGGGGTGCTTTCTATACTGTTTACCTCTTTCCTCCCTGCCAGATTGCCTTAGCAGGCTGTCAATATAACATCAATATCATCATTAGAAATTTAGCAATCAGACAGATCGGGTTGCAGCATATGCTTATCATGATTAGTTAAGCATGAACTGCATATTTCTCTTAACAGCATGCCAATATCTTCATTAGAAAATCAGCAGTCAGAGAAGCTTGGGGCTTATACATGTGTCAAGTATACATATTATCATCCCCACAGAATTTCTTCCGCTCTGTTTCTGTTTGCAGTGGAATGAACATTTTCCTTTGGGCAGTTGTTGGGTGGGGGGTGGGGGGGGAAGAGAGAGAAATGCTGTTTCCAGAAGAATCACATTCTGCTCCTGGGATTTCAAAAGAGTAACTATGATAAATAAATAAATAAAAAGGCTTTGCAAAACCTCCCTGCCAAATGCGTTAGAGGAATCTGTCATGGGCAAGTCGTTTTCCAAAAGGCAGAGGCATCCTTGCCATTTTTTTAAAAAAAAAATTCCTTCCTCCTGCACGTTAAGTTCCCAAATTCAGGAAAGCAGCTCACCAAAACAGACCACGGTTTAAAGGAAACCAGATTCTCTCTCTCTCTCTATCAGCATTTCTCTTGAGAGCGAGTACAGCCACCGGGAGTCCACAGAGCACAGCCATGAGACTAGAGCAGCCACAATAACTAAAACCATGATGGACGCTTTAATTTGGTAACATATGGTGGAAAATTAATAGGCTACTGGAAGCAAGCGAGTGATTAACCATTTTCCCCCATGCAAAAATACAGATGCTTTTCCCACAATTGTCCACGGTAAGGCTGCCCTGGCTTGCATAAAAGTCCAAATAAACAAAACCAGGTGATCTAAGTGATTCCTTTTCTTTTCTCCTCATCCTCCTGTCATTTCTGTTTGCTCCAAACAGCTCTGCAAGACAATCACAAGATATTTGTAGCCGAAAAATGCCACTTTCTGTTCCTTTGAAGGAGTGAATCATCTCTGTCCCTCCCTACTCCTCCCTCTCTCCCTCCCTCCCTCCCTCCCTCTCTCTCTCTCTCTCTCTCTCTCTCTCACACACACACACACACAGAGTGTTTTAATTCTCAAGTGTGACATTGTTCAACTTGTCATTTATTGGGATGTGCGTGCATGCAAAAAAGGTATGTGAAATTTGATGATTCTTTACTACCCTTTAAACACGGCCCTCTTATAGACAGCTTAGGGAAAACAGTCATGTTAAACAAGGGTAACATTTGTTTCCAAAGAAATATAGGGGTCTGTAAAAATGCAGAGCTGTGGCATCCTTGATCAAATTCTTAATAATCTCCCTGCATCATCTTCTTGGCAAGATGGGGTATTGGCTCCAGTACAGGGAACCTGGTCGTGTCTAAGATAAGTCGCCTTCTTCGTATGTTCTAAAACGTGGTGTCAAACTCACAGCATCACATTGCTGTCACATGACATATCACAAGGTTTTTTCCTCTTTGTAGAGCTGGGTAGGTGTGGCCTGCACATGTCACATCTGGCCCACAGGCCACCAGTTTGATACCCCTGTTATAAAACATACAAAGAATGGTTGCAGGGACTGGGTATTTCTACTCCAGAAAAAAGAAAGACAAGGGGTGATATGATAGCAGTATTCTAGTATTTGAGGGGCCACCACAAAGAAGAGGGGGTCAACCCATTTTCCAAAGGACCAGAGGGCAGAACAAGAAACAATGGTTGGAAACTAACCAAAGAGAGAAGCAAACTGGAATTGAGGAGAAACTTCCTAACAGTGAGAACAATTAATCAGTGGAACAGCTTCCCTTCAGAAGTTGTGAATGTTCTAGTACTGGAGGGTCTTTAAGAAGAGACTGGACAGCCATTTGTCTGAAATAATATAGCGTCTTCTGCTTGAGAAGAGGGTTGGACTAGAAGATTAGAAGGTTCCTTCCAGTTCTCAATTCTGAACTAAATTCTGGGATTTCCAGTTATCTAGCATATGTGAGGTCAGAGGGTTCATCTTCAGAGGTGGTATTCAGCAGGTTCTGTTCAGTTCTGGAGAACCTGTAACAGAAATTTTGAGTAGTTCGGAGAACCAGCAAATACCACCTCTGACTGGAGATTTTCATTTCATTTCATTTATTAATTTTCTATACCGCCCCTCTCCCTTCCGGGACTCAGGGCGGTGTACAGCCAAAATTAAAAAAAAATGATATAAATACAATATTTAAAAAACAATTTAAAAAGATTAAATATAGTGGCTCCATATAAAATTCAATCAAGGATATAAAAGATTAAAACCCATTAAAACCAAATTAACCCTATAAAACCCTAGGCCAGACCAGCTTGATGAAATAAGTATGTTTTCAATGCGCGCCGAAAGGCCAACAGGTCAGGGATGGTCCTCATCTCCGGGGGCAGCTCATTCCAGAGGGAGGATGCCCCCAAGGAGAAGGCCCGTACTCTCGGGGTCGCCAGCCATCCAGCCGGCGGCACCCCAAGGAGGCCCACCCTATGGGAGCGCACTGGGCGACGGGAGATCGATGACGGCAGTAGGCGGTCCCGTAAGTACCCAGGTCCCAAGCCATGGAGCTCTTTAAAGGTCGTCACCAATACCTTGCATCGCACCCGGAAGGCTACAGGGAGCCAACGCAGCTCACGCAAGAGTGGCGTAACATGGGAGCTCCAAGGAGCTCCCAAAACCACCCGCGCAGCTGCATTCTGCACCAACTGGAG
The DNA here is from genome assembly GCA_023653725.1 of Bungarus multicinctus. Classification (NCBI taxonomy): domain Eukaryota; kingdom Metazoa; phylum Chordata; class Lepidosauria; order Squamata; family Elapidae; genus Bungarus; species Bungarus multicinctus. The sequence goes on along the minus strand of CM042846.1, from coordinate 36,028,867 downwards.
CCTCCAGGTGCTCTTCAAGGGGAGCCCCATGTAGAGAGCGTTGGCATAGTCCAGACGGGAGATAACGAGGGTGGATGTGACCGTGCAAAGGGCATCCTGATCCAGAAAGGGCCGCAACTGGTAGATCCTGTGGACCTGACAAAAATTTTACAGTCTCCTTCCCCTGCCACGCCCACCAAGCCACAGAAATGGTAGTAAAAAGCTTACAATATAACAGAAACAAGAATTAAACATAAGTTTAAATACAAGAAATAGGAACTAATAATTGGGAAAAATAGGACAGGGACGGTAGGCACGATTGTGAGCTTATGCACGCCCCTTACAGACCTCTTAGGAATGAGGTGAAGTCAATAGAGGTTAGCTTAAGGGTAAAGGAGTGGGGGTTTGAGCAGGTGACAACAGAATCAGGTAGTGAGTTCCAGACATTGACCACTCTGTTGCTGAAATCATACTTCTTGCAATTGAGTTTGTAGTGGTTTACATATAGTTTATATCTGTTGTGCGCTCTTGTGTTGTTGTTGTTAAAGCTGAAATAGTCATTAACCGGTAAGATGTTGTAGCATATGATTTTATGTACTATGCTTAAGTCTAATCTTAGTCGGCATAGTTCAAGGTTGTCTAAGCCAAGAATCTCAAGTCTGGCGCTGTAGGTTATTCTTACGTCCTTGATGGAATCCAACATGAAGCTGGCTCCTGTATTTGGAGACAAAAATAATAATTTTCAGCTACAATCAGGTGTTGCTGGTCTGAGTTGGTGGATATGGATAGTTCTAGGTTTTTTTATAAATAAAAATTAGACTTTTATTATTATTTTTGTGGTGTATGCCAAGGATCCACGCACTTGTCTGCGCATGCATAACAAAGTGTGGTTCAGTTTGTCACACTTAAGCTATGTATTTGGCTGCAGCAATTTAGAGCCTCTTCACGAGAGAGCTCTACTCAGAACTTAGAGATCTTCATTTGTGTCTTATGTTCCTGGAATTAATGTAAAAGTCATGAACTTTAGACTTGTAAGAGCATTGTTGGATAAAGCAAAGAGGGGAATCCAGGTCTCTGTTGGCCAACACAGAGTCAGCTGAAACAGATACTGCTGACTAGTTAAGTTTTCTCAACTGCCAGGTATTTACAATCAACTGATGCCATGATAATACGCACGGAACCAAGAAGCTGCGGTGCTGTATGTAATATTCTTGCTTCTAATGAGTCATTATCCAGGAGATGATGAAGGGATGAATATAAGCATATTAAAAACATAATTGCTTTTCTAGTCAAACAAAAGCAGTGCAGACTGTATCACAATGGCAAGCAACTAATGAAGAGTGTTGAAGCTTTTTGTTCAGGCTGTTTACGGCGGCGCTATGCCAGAACAGTTTAGTTAAAATCTTAATTGCATTTCATCTTTGCGGTTACCTGATTATTCTTTTCTGTTTGGAAAATGCAACTTCCTTTGCTGAGAAAGGAAAAAGGGAGAGAAAAGCTTCCTTGATGGGTATATAAGGTTTGTGAGCATGATACTGTGAGGCATTTTAATTGATCCACCCCTAAGAAGGGAACATACATTGAAATCACATTGCTTTCAAATGTGGATGTATTCCATTGTATGTCCTTCATAAATAAGCAATAACTCTTTGCATCCTACTTGTAATATACTAGAATGTAAATGCTGTTTCTACAGTATTTTATGTGCTGTCGGCAAAGATGTAATAATCATTACAAGTGACACAATATGAGCCACCTTATGAAAACATAGTTTGACTTAGCATGTTTATTACTGTTGGAAGTTAAAACCCACCCCTCTCCTAGAAAAAGGAAATATTTTAGGATATATTAAAAAGGGCAGAACATTTCCCCTAAAAGGGAGGCAGAAACTCAGCCCCCCCCCCCACCTTTGTTAATGGGCCATTAAGACCTGGGCCAGTCTATTCTACATAACAAAGATCTACCTCCTTCAGGCAGAGCCATTTAATTGCCCTTCATTGCACCACTCACCAAGTTTCAACCAAACTTAGCACACAAACAGCCTACAAAGCTAGCTATGACCTCTGACAGCAACCAATCAGAATACTCTTCCTGTGCCCCAGGAAGTTCAAAGCCAGAAAGGATATAAAATCCAGGGACTCTCAGCATCTCTTCCCTTTTTCCTTTGACCAAGAGCGCCAAGGAATGTGATCCTGTTCATCAATAAACCATCTTTCCAGTCTCCATGTTTCCAATGTCTTTCTCCCCACTTTGAACTGAACCCAGAAGGATATTTCTTCCAACAATACATGAAGAGAGAATGTTTTATTGCTTGCACAAATGTAAGTGTATTAATTAACAATATTGTTGTTTTAAAAAATGGACCATGCCCATCATTAAAAGAGTTTCATGCAGTGATAAGAAAATTTCCTTCAAAATGATAATATAAATATGTCAAACTGGTGGATTATAATAAAAAAGCTGTGGCATTTATTATGTGTGTAGTACTTTTCATGAAGACATTTGGAGACCCATTAGTTTTATGCCTTTAGTTTAAAAAATTGTGATAAAACAACATAAATGGTTTGAGTTGTTCTGACAATGTAGTCATGTTTCTTCATTTGAAAATATTTTATGTAAATAAAAATTGCAATCAAAAGCCAAAGGACCTGGATTAAGCTTTCTGCTAACTGGTGTCCTTATTTTAACCAGTTTATAAATTCACTGATTGGCATATAAGCATCATTAACTGAATATGGTGTTAGACTGACATGAGAATTCACTGGTTTGAAGTCAAAACAATTGATCGTGTTGTCCAATCCAGATCATCATTTATAATCGTGGTTTTCGGTGACACTCAGATATTTGCACTGCATCCTGAGTAGGATGGTCTATCATTCCTTAAAATTGGAACAGTTATAATTAATAGTGAAAATGATATAAGTCTAAATTCTTGGCTTATCTCCTTTCCTGATAATTCTTGCAAAATAAAGCAGGCTGAACACCCCAAAAAACAAGTAGGAATACATACAGTATATTAAAGAGAACTTTTGTGTATGTAAGTCTAGGAACAAAAACAGAAAGCATGTTATATGGAGACATTAGATGCCTGTTTAATGTGCTACAAACATGAAGTTCAATAGGCCAAAACCTCAGCTGGGCAAGGGAGAAAAAGAAAAAGAAGGATGCATTTATTCTTGTTCTTCACTCATTCAGTTGCTTACGACTCTTTGGTACTGGGCAATATTTTGCCAATATTATTGATCAGTTTAATATAAAAGGAAGAACACTTAGAACTATCAATTCTTTAGTTCAATCTATTTATTGCAATATCCAGTCTGGGTCAGTTACTGGGACCACAGGTGTAGTCTTCTGGGCTTTTGAACTCATGCTGGAGGGTACTTCTCTCTACCAGAATGTGAGCTTTGGGCTATTCAATGTGTCATATTTATGTAGTGCCTTCCTATTAGTTGATAGGTGTGTTGATGGCTGATACTTGGCTATTGTTTCTTTATGCTGCCAAGTCCTTTGCTCTTAAGTACCTGGTAAGCTGGTGGTAAAACAGCATTCCTGTTGATTGACAAGAACTGACAACTGAAAATTGACACTTCTATTACTTCATCCGTAATCTCTTTATTATTCCAAATTTCTGTCAAACTTTTAAACATAGATATCTAAGCAAGTACTTTTAATCTTTTTGCAATCTCCTAAAATTTCTCCTTTTAATTTTTTTTTCAGTAATGAAAAGAAAGGCATTGCTTGTTTTCATAATCAAATAGTTTATGGCTGATTTCCATTAGTCCATGGCTTGTTTTCATAAAATTTACTCCAATTCAATCTTCACTTTAAAGTGAGTGTTTTAACATTAGTACATATTGGCACACTTTACAAAAAAGGTTCCCAGTTTTGTAACATGACATGGATGTAGGTGCAACAGATGATGAGGGGATAATGACTTACTGCAAGCATGGGAAAAGCATGAAATGGGAGCCATCAAAACATGTTTTGCATGGAAGAGCAAATATTACCAATTCATAGCTTTGAGTTTCACTACCAAGTAAAGTCAGGCTCCATCTATAGGACCCATTTAGTGGACTACTAACTAAGAGTTTCCAATTTTTCAATTCCTTTGATTCTTCTTTACCTCCGTTGCTATAGATTTTACAAAATCAATAGGCTGCAATAAAGTCATGAGGAGATTAACAAGTTTCAAACAATGTCCAGTTTTAAATTTATCTGTCCCACTAGGAGTATTTTAGTAGTTATTTATTTATTATTTTAGCATTTTTGTATATTTAAGTTGTAGGATTTATTTTTTATTTTATTTATTTATAAAATTTCTCAATTCAAGGAAACTCTTACAACAACAACAAATAGAACTTTGTAAAGGAACTTCAGTTATAGAAGATTCCTGAAAGCAAAGTTTTTCACAGAGGTTACAAACCATGTGCAAACGGTCCAGTTTTCATTTGCTGGAATTATATTACATAATGTTTTCTTTTACAGAAAAAAAATCTCTTAAATTCAGTTTAACTATAACAGAATGGCAACTTTAACAGATATAATTTTTTAAATTAAATCTTAACAATTACATAGGAGCAAGGCTGAGCATTTTCAAGTATTGCATGTTCTAGGCCAAGGGTCTTCAAACTTGGCAAGTTTAAGACTTGTGGACTTCAACTCCCAAAATTCCTGAGCTAACATGACTGGAGGAGGAATTCTGGGAGTTGAAGTCCACAAGTCTTAAAGCCATCAAGTTTGAAGATCCCTGCTTTAGGCTATACAAACTGATTTGCAAATAAGTTGACTAAATGCTGCAAGACACCTTATGAGCAGACATGCACAGGCTCACTCTATCAATCATATGTTGATAATACAACTCATGGAATAATAACACCAACAACCAAGATGTGACTTGATAGAAAGCCAAAATCCAGTTCAAATTAGAGCAATTGAAAATTTAAGGCCAGAGCACATGGTTATAACTTAGTTTTCTTTCTTTTTAAGAAAACTTAGTTTTCTTTTTCTTTTCTTTTTTTAAAAAGATTTTTAAAAAATTCTGTATTGAAATTCAAAATATTAAAAAGTTTACAAAAATGTCTATAATAGAAGATGTATCAATACCTTTCAACATCATTGACCTTACCTATATACCAATATGCCAATTTTATTTCCTCTTTTGACCTATATTTATCGTATTTTACTGTCTACCTATTGATACCAAATGTTCCAGATTGAGTAATATTTTGAGTCTTCTTTGTCATTTAATTTTATCGTGACTCTATCCACCTCTGCACATTCCAAGATTTTATGAATTATGACTTCCTCTGACAGAGTGGTAGATATCTTCCAAGCTTGAGCTAGCACAATTCTTGCCACCATTATTATATGTATAATCAGGTATCGGATTTCTTTGGGGTATGGTTATAACTTAGTTTTTTAAACTTCTGTGGAAGATTATTGTTCTGTAACATCTTTCTAGTTTAAATAGCAACCCCATGGCACTCACAAACTAAAAAGGGTTTCCTTGGGTCAGAGGAATATTTAGCACATTTTATCCTTGTGATAAGAGATGACAAAGGTACTTAGTAAACAAGACTTTTTATTCAATTTTGAATAACTCCAATCAAATCAGTTGCTCCTATCGCAGCATTTTAATGGAAAGCAGGATCATAGGGATGGTGCCCAATCAGACAGCAGAGATTTGAAGAGGAATAGGATGGGGAAAAATCACAGTTCATTTGTTCTTGTGAGAAATTCCTGTTTTCTAAACAAGTAGAAGCTTGCATCACACTCATGTCTGATGCACTGAGGCTCTTCCGGGTTGAAAGGATTAGCTGGTAACATCACAGTTGCCTGTGGATGCCCAGTTGGGGCTCTTTTCATGCCCATGGCAGGAGCTGGAGTGAAGGATGGGTATTCACCACATCCCATGGTAGCACTTAGGTCCCTAATGTGGACTTGCTAATCTCCAACCCAGCGTATTGACCATGCTTCTACATCAAGTAGAAGGTATACTGATTAAAAAAAAAAAATCAGGATCATAGAAAATATCTTTGAGAAATGTTTGAATTGAATTAAGAGCTGCAATTTTCTTCGAGGGACATCTGTGTCATTCTTGTCAAAGTAGCCAATAGAGAATCCAGATGTGTTTTTGGGATTCCCCTCTCTCTCCTTACACAATTTATTAGACTCCTCCACTTATCTCTAAGACATGTGTGGTGATGTTGCTGGTAGCCTCTAAGGAAATTCTGGAGAATTGACTGTCAGAATGAAGGCAATCAGAAATAGCTGAACTGCACTGGTAACCATTGTGTACCAGATTAGGGACAGCAGGTTTTTTTAAAAAAACAAAACAAACTATTTTTCCCCCTTTAATGAATCAAAGACAGAGGCAACCCTTGAAAGGATTGCATTTTTAAAAAATGGATAAATCTCCAAGAAATAATATTGCTTCTTTGAATCACTTTCAAAACTGGGAATACCAGCAAAAATGTCTACTATTTTTGGAGCCCCAGACCAAGTCTAAAAACAGTTTTGTATTATCATTTTTTCTGGTATTTCACCATAGTTATTTTCAGTACACCCATTATTAGATATTGGAATTCTTTATTGGCCAAGTGTGATTAGACACACGAAGAAGTTGTCTCTGGTGCATAAGCTCTCAGTGTACTTGTTATTCATCGGCAAACTAGTACAAAAATTCTATTAGCCATTGAAGTAACATTGACTATAAGGAAGCTATAAGATATGCCACTGACAAGTTGCACTTTATAGCCAAGAACGGCTACTTAAATGAGCTTCTCACTTTCTGCCTTTCCTTTCTGAGCGGTTCTGTTTCAAAGAAAGAAGGCAGCAGGGGGTGGAGTGGGGAGCTGTCAATAGATGGTTTTCTGCAGCAACCTGAGCTGAAGGCATCTGTGAACATTAGCATACTGTGCAGCGATCTGGATGCGCAATACTCATCAAATTTCTATCAATACCAATTTACTAATATCAATAATGATCTGTTTCTCAGTAGATCAGCTTCTCTCTGGCAAGGGGCTCTGTGCTACTTACCATTCCCTAAACCCTTTATCAAAGTTGTCGATAAACCTGACCCCCCATCCTGGGACTATTGACAATTATTAAAAATGACCTTGATGCAATTTTAAGGCCTATCGAAACAAAGGCTGTGTGTTAAGGCTTATAAAAAGCTACAGTGAAGGGAAGCAGGGATGGGCCTGGGAGGGAGAGGAAGGAGAGATGATGAGCGGTTGAGAAAAATTGACTTTCTCTCCTCCTCCCCGGTCCTTTCTTAGAATGTTCGACTGACCCTCGGAAGGCAACTGTTATGCTAAAGGGATAATTGGAGCAATTTAGAACTCAGAGATACATTTTTTTTCCCAGAGCTGTCATAGCATATCATCTCAACAGTTAATGTGGCGTAAAATATCATAAACACTTCTGAGGACCCTGGAGTACCTACGGTAGGCACCAATCAATACAGCCAAATGATGGATTCCCTAGCAAACAATCACAGGAATAATTCCCCATCTCCTCTTCCTCCACCTTCTCCTCACCCTCCTCCACTTTTCCCTCTCCCCTTTAGAGTTACTCAGTCATCACTGAAATTTGTTTCACTAAAGATTAAAATCTTCTATGTTCAAGGTACAATTATACAGAAATCTGTCATTTCAGAATTAGAACTATAATCTCTTACAGCTTTGCATGGATGGTTGGGGGAGGTAATTTTAGTAGTAGAGTTATGAAATACTGGATACCAATACTGGAAGGCAAATAAGTGCCTAACTCTAACCAATACTTACGTTAGTTACCCAGTGACAAATTAGCCATCAATGGACTCATAGATGTCAACAATAACTATATGCTATGCAAAAGAGACAATCAACAAGCCAAAAAGAGAACAAAAACACTAAAATACCTCCCCATCAGCAATCAGCATGCAGATGAGTATAGATTAGTTCCAAGATTAACATCAGTTCAACAATCAAGTAAACAATACCAGCAAACTGCCAAATAAGCCAACAGTAAACAGCCCAACCACAGAACCTCTAAGAGCACCCCCACCAACACTGTCAGGGAAAGCCACTAGAATATAAATTGAGAGCAAACTCCACTCCTTACTGACACTGATGGTGTTATCTAGTTTGGGTAATGTAACATCTGTAAAAAAAACAAGCTCAGGGAGTTCTTGTTGCTTGTAGATGCGTTAAAGATGTTACCTAGTTAGATAATGAAATGTCTGAAAACAAACAAACCGAGAAACCACCAAGAACTCCACAGTTCATACCTGAATTACATAATAGTCTCCTCTATAGAAATTATAAAGCCATAATTATAAAAGCAAAAAACTCTCATCATCATAGGAAGTAAGATGAGTCCTATGCCTTAGCAATAACTGTGGCTTACATTATGGTCTATTTGAACAAGTTTCTTTGCTGATTTGTTTTTACTCTACTTTGACTCATCTCATTTCTTTAAGCCTCCAAACTATCTCCTAAAGAACTAGAAATTAGCTCCTGGGTTTAATAACCTCAAAGGTAGTGAAATTCCTTGTTGTCCCTCAGTTGTGTTAGGAAAATACAACTCCAATAAGAAGTTCTCATCTAATCACAACTGAAGAGCAAGTGGTGGAGTTCTATCTAGCATGAGACCAGGGTGTTCTTATAAATGAGTAATGTCAACATGTCATTGCTCTATGATTATAAGAATTCAATAACAATTCATCTTAAAGTTCAAGTTTGAAAGCACTTTTTACACCAATATAGAGAACATTTTAACCTCCAACATCTTTCCTGTAAAACAACCTACCCTTGGACATTGGGACACTCTCTCTCTAATATGATTCCAAAAAACATGTTTGTTTTTTTATGCATGTTTGTTTAAGGAAAGCATTTGTGGAATTTTATGTCATTCCAGTGATAGAACCTAGTGTGATATCTATCTCTCTATCTCTCTATCTCTTTATCTCTCTATCTCTCTATCTATCTTTCCTGTTTTCTAATTTTCTATATTTGGGTATGAATAAATAATAAAATTAATGATCAGGTACCATATCAGGCATGAATTTAGAAGATAAGTTGGCCAGGGAATAATCAGCTGTGTTGTTTGTCCAAAACCAGAAAAAAATAGCACTTCCATATTGTCTGACTTTTATTACTAATTACAGCTTACCTCCATTGGCAAATCCTGTTTGCCATTCATCTGTCTGTACAATGTGAAATGATAAAAAGAGCTAATGACAGAGAATGTTTCAGTCAATGATGGATAGAGAGATGGACAGTAGTGAAAACATAATAATCCAAGTTATGGTGGCCCAATCATGGGTAGTGAGATTGGCATGGTTTACCTGACTCACAACATCATAGTCAAGTGGTTGGGTTTTTTTATTTTTTAAAAAAGCACAAATTGTTGGGTTTATCCAGTCAAATTTTTAAAAAATTTTAACATCAATCCATCATCATCAACATCATACTTCATAGTCCGGCATTTTCTGACATGAGAACAGGTAGTGTACAATAAATTATAGATACCAAGCTTCAGTCTTGTGATGATTTTCACTTTGGTATGCACTGCACAGAAATTCACAGTTGGGAGTAAAGTGCTGTACCAGAGCAATGCAATAACCCTGGCTGTCTTGAGCTTAGAGCCAGTGATCCTGATTTCCTGTAGCAGCACCTTATTTCCCAAAAGAGCGCATCTTCCCCTCCCCTTCATCTTGTAAAATCCTGTCAGCAGATCTCAGAGAAAAGCCAACCTCAAAAACATCACATCCCCCTTGCAAACGTGGTGAGTCTTGTCAGTTTTTCATCTCGAGAAAGCAGGCCAGCTTCAGACCATGCTTCCTGTCAGCAGGGAAGAAGAATTACTCCTCTATGCCACCATCTCCTGAATGTAACAGCCCACCACTTTCAAAAGATATAATGCACCAGCTTAACCACTACGTCGTAAAACAAACTCTTAACATCTTAATTTGAGCCCCCAGGTGCTCTTTCTTTAAAGTTATAATGACTGGATTACAGTACACTGATTAAAGCATACAATTGGTATCAAAGTATAGCATTTACCCAATTATAAAGTAATTGCAGCTAAATCTTGATGATAACTAACCCTTTCATTTCACCTTTACCGCACCATACATAAAGGAGTGTCTTTAAATGACACCTCACAACTCCCACATTAATGAAGTTATCAAGCCAGTTGGTCCTCCGGCTTGTTTGGTTGTGGTTGTCTTTTGCACTGTATTATCTTCTCGCTGCCATTTTCTTATTTATTAACTAGAAGGCATAACCCCCCTTTAGACCCTGGCTGGCAGAGTTCTTATTAAATGAACGGAAGCATAATGAAATACACATCTCTAAAAATGCCTTGGAAACATGTAACAACACATTGTTCCTGCCCCTAATTGACTTTAGATTCAATATAACTATTTGTTCTTCCGAGTTACAAAGAAATATAAAAAGAATAAGTTTTCCTATGCAAGGAGAAAACTAATACGCCTCATGGTGAATTAATAATAAAAAGTTAAGGTTTCCCTGTCCAGTCGTGTCCAACTCTAGGGTGTAGTGTGCTCATCTCCATTTCTTGGCTGAGGGAGCCAGCATTGTCTGAAGACATTTTCTGTGGTCATGTGGCCAGCATAGCTATATGCCAAAAGGAGTATGGAAAGCTGTTATCTTTCCATTGAAGTGGTACCTATTAATCTACTTGCATCTTCATGCTTTCAAACTGTTAGATGGGCAGGAATCGGGGCAAGGAACAGGATCTCACCCCATTGCACAACACTTGGGTCTTGGCATTTGGGTCTTGAAATGGGGCTGTCAGTTTTCCAGCCGACAAGCTCACCTGATACAAGTCTTTGTGAAACAAAAAATCCCCATCCCACTTAAAACAAAAATAAATACATTTTGATGCCCATTCTTAACACCCTCATTATGCTTAGTTTCCAGTTATGGGAAGTGGGATCCAAGCAGTTTCTAGGGGGGGAAAGATCCAGCAAATTTCCTTGCCAACAGGAAGACTTGTGAGATACTGTATTAGGATTATCTAGCTGGGGGCATATTTTAATGCTGGGTATGGATGAATCCGAAGATGGATGAAGTGAGAATCACCCAATTTGAAACTTTGGGTGTATTGAAAATACACTGAAATGGATTGCATCAAAGGTATACATTTGGGTAACAAGGCCTTTCACAATCCCGAGGTTACTTTAATTACTGTGTGGAAGATGCTTGTTGGCCTTGGAACAGATTATTTAGCTAACAAGGTCAATTTGTCAATTTAAGCAGCCCTGGATTATGTAAAAATTTGTATCTGTGCAAAAAAGGCATTTCTTGAGAATCCAAAATTTGTTTCTGTTTGTTTGGTTTGAGTTGGGTTGGGTTTTTTTAAAAATTCCAAATTATTTGAGTTTGTTTGGAAGTGCAAAGAGAAAAAAATAAACAGCACTTCAAAGCTTGAACGCATCAGGATCTAAGACAGATAATACCCACCTCAGATATATAACAATATTTTATGCCAATGTACAGTTTCTCAGCCCCACAGAATTTACTTCCAAGGAAGACTAAGTATCTCAGAAATCTTCTTCCCATACACTTCCATCATATACTGTAGTAATGGAAAGTTCAGATTTCCATTTTTGATCAGAAAATTCCATGGGGCTTGTGGGATGGAGAGGAGGGAATGAGCAAATGAACAATTTGTTAATGGGTCTGTGCATATTTTTGCAGAGAGAATAATTGTGAGACAACATGGAAAATCACCCATCCAGTTATTTCCAGTTTTCATTTCAATGGAATTTTGCAATCACAGTTAGATCACAGCATAGTTTATACAAGAACATATAGCTGCTTAGGAGGCTAACCAAGAAAAAAAGCTTAACTGATTGGAAAGAATCCTGACTTTTCTTTAAAAATTGATAATTTCTTTTCACTTTTCACTTTTTTCTTTTTACCCTTGGTCAACAGAGTATTGACTGTAGACATGTTCTTCAGTAACTTATTCACTCTCTTCATTTGTTTTAAACATTTCTTCATCCATTAATTATTATTTTAACTTGATCAGCAATGGGCAACAAGCCAGAAATCTGGAAGAGAGATTCCTAA
>CM042846.1:35964302-36011802 GCA_023653725.1 Bungarus multicinctus | reverse complement strand
GATTTTACAGTACCCTTCCCCTGCCACGCCCACCAAGCCATACCTGCCATGCCATGTCACACCCACCAAGCCACATCCACAGAATTGGTAGTAAAAAAAAAACCCACTGATTTGAATATATAAATTTATAAAGCCTTAGTAAAACCACACTTCAAATACAGCATCCAGTTTTGGTCACCATATTATAAAAAAGATGTAAAAACTCTAGAAAGAGCACAGAAAAGAGCAACAAAGAGGATCAGGGAGCTGGAGGCTAAAAGATATGAAGAATGGTTGCAGGAATTGGGTTTGTCTAGTTTAGTAAAAAGGACTAGGAGTGACATGATAGCAGCGTTCCAATATTTCAGGGGCTGCCACAAAGAAGAGGGGGGTGGGGTTAACCTATTCTCCAAAGCCCCAGAAGACAAGACAAGAAGTAATGGAGGAAAACTAATTGAGGAGAGAAGCAACCTAGAACTAAGGAGAAATTTCCTAACAATGTCAAAAATTAACTAGTGGAACAGCTTGCCTTCAGAAGTTGTGGGTGCTCAATCACTGAAGTCTTTTAAGAAGAGACTGGACAGCCAGTTGTCTGGAATAGAATAGGGCCATGATGGCGAACCTATGGCATGCATGCCGGAAGTGGAACGCAAAGACCCTTCTGCTGGCACACGAGAGGTCGCCCGGAAAAGCCCCACTGCGCATGCGTGCGCACCTCCCACCAGCCATCTGATTGTCAGGTATCTGCCGTGCATGTGCAGGGGGGAGACACACGTGTGGGAGACGCATGCACAGAGGCATGCGATGTGAGAGGGGTTGCGTGCGCATGCGCAGAGGTGTGCAGTGCGGGGGGGGTTGCGTGCACATGCACAGGAGGTGAGAGGAGTCACAGGCGCATTGCATCATGGGTGCAGGCACACGAGCATGCACTCAGGTGCACATTTTTGGCACGCAATGTGGAAAAGGTTAGCCATCACTGAAATAGGGTCTCCTGCTCGAATTAGGAGATTGGAATAGAAGACCTCCAAGGTTCCTTCCAACTCTGTTATTCTGTTATTCTGAATTAGAAAATTATTCTGCAGAAAAAACAATTACTACCCACCTGCCTTCAATCGAGGACCTATATACTGCATGAATCAAAAATAGGGCTGTGAAAATATTCACAAACCCCTCAATCCCAGACATAAATTGCTTCAACTCCTTCCTTCAAAACGACGCTATAGAGCACCGCACACCTGAACAACTAGACACAAGGACAGTTTTTTCCCAAAAGCCATCACTCTGCTAAACAAATAATTCCCTCAACACTATTCAACTATTACAAAGTCTGCACTATTATTACTGCTCATCTTCTCATCACTCCTTATCACCCATCCTCTCCCACTTGTGATTGTAGGACTGTAACTTTGTCCCTTGTATCCTTACGATTTATATTGACTGTTTCCTAGTATGATTTGATTGTTGATTGTACCCTATGACTATCATTAAGTGTTGTACATTATGATTCTTGATTCTTAACAAATGTACCTTTTCTTTATGTATACTGAGAGTATTTACATCAAGACAAATTCCTTGTGTGTCCAATCACACTTGGCCAATAATAGTATTCCATTCCATTCTATTCTATTAGACTGCTCTAGCTGACTGCAAAATGGGGATGAAGTGATCAAATGTTCAAGGAAGAATTTAATTGAAGAGATATTACACAGGATCATCTCTTCATGACGGGAATATTAGAGTAGAGAGAAGGAGACAATGGGAGGGAAGATAACATTCCAAAGATTCTCAAAGTTCAGCCCATGTTTCAAGATCACGCTGTTACTTGGAAAAGGGGACAAAAACAAAACTACAGCAATCTTTTATGTTCTACAGGCAAAGTGAGGTGGCTGACTCAGATAGCAGTTTTTAGGTGTCAAGAAAGGGGTGGAACATTTTTAGTTACTTGGCATTTAGGTTTTCCTACTTCCCAGGATGAGGATAGCTGTCATGGGGTTTTCCGCCTCACACATCAAAGTAACTTGGCTGCTTTTGGATATTATGACTCATTCTCCACCAAAGTATGGTTTGTGGTCCAACTTACAAACTTGACGTTTTCAACCCAGCTATAAACATTCCTGGAAGGCAGAGAGTGAAAAGGATGGAAATAAATAGGAATGGATAAAGTGCTTGTTGCACATCTTGCTAGGAACTTCGAGAGCTCTGTTGAAGAAGATTTGCCTTTATGGCTGTCATTTCTGAGTTCAGTGTTGTATATAAATGGACCATTGTAGAAACTGAAATGTTAATAAATAAAAAGGACCAGAACTTTGACACCCAAATTGATAAAAGAGGAAGTAAAGAATAAAGAAAAAAAAATAGCAATAGCACTCAGATCTATATACTTCTGTATTCATATAAAAAGTCCAGCAATGAACAAAAAAAAAAGGGTATTAAAGTATACAATTAAGCCAGGATATCAAAAGCAACACCCAACTGCTCAATCTTTGTGAGGGAATGAAATTGCTTAAAGAGATATTTCACTTGCCTGGAAATGGTATATTTTCTCAAGCCTCTAGCCAACTAGTCCAGGCATACATACCCCATGTTTCATTAAAAAAAACAAAAACAAATAAATCACCCCCTACTTTTCTTTGCTGCCCTATCCTGGGTTTTTTAATTTGCCTACAGGGTCAAATAGTGTGTCCCTCATGCAGCTGTGGCAATGGATGTACTCTACATGGGGGATTTTGAAATAAATTGACTAATTCATACTTTAATATGAATATTTATCTAAAGGCAGAAGGGGAAGCGAGATATGCAGATGTGCCACAGGGAAGCATGACAGCGTAGAAGAGGGAGTCAAAGAGGAAGGTTTGATCAAACTTTTCCCCCTCTCTAATTCAGGACCCTGCTCCATCCTTTCTGTGCTGGGTTGCCCACACCTAGCTTCAGATGATGGATTAAATGAGGATTGCCTCAGGGATCGGAGTCTGCATTCTCGTGCAAGAGATGGGAGGAAAAGGCACTTAATCTCTCTAAAAACACACGGCGCAGAGTTATTTGTTTGGACTGGCAGAAAACATATCAAATGAGTTACCATTACACATAACAAGAAATTAGGGGCTCGCATGTACATTTTTAAAACAGAAATGAGACAATGAGACAGGAACAGTCCTCTTAGTAAATATACTATTTGAACAATAGATTGCTTTCAATCAGAACTATCTGCATTCTTGAATTTGGCTACAATATGTACTTCCAAAATGCATTTGGCTTGCTGTCAAATGTGCTTAAAATGTGCACCTGATCTGGTGTTAAATTATTGATGGGTAAATGAAGCAATATGTGTCCGTGAGTAGTTGTGTTAGCACACACCGAAAAGGTAGAAATAGAATTCAGTATTACTAGTATACATGTCTATCCTTGTTCCTCTCAAGTGAATAAGGCCAGGGCCATTTTTGGATTAAAAGATTGTCTTGCTTGGAATAGGTGGACCAGAATGCTGATTTTGAAATTAACTAGGAATAGAAATGGATCTACCAAACCAGTTACAATTTAATATTTTCCATTTACGATCGACCAGTTTGATTTCCTCATTTTCTTTCCCCCAACAGATAAGAACATCTGTTCTAAAGTGGGATCTTATAATCTGTGCACGCTGCTGAATTGGAATGGATGCTGGTGGGCTAATTTTAAAATGCTCAGAAAACAAGGCCATGTATTTGTTTTAAATGGAACTGGTGACACAGACTTAACTAGAATGGTGTGAACATGTGGCTCTAATTTATAATGTCAGCCCATGCTCTGAATGCTTTCTCTATATTGTGTTCTCTCTACTCCAACATAAGAAAGAGGGTACTGCAGTGAATTATTGTGTAATTAATCATTTGACCATGAGGGACTCATTTACTAATTAAAAACGCAAAAAGAGTAAATTGAAATAAGCAGTGACTACTAAATCATGTCCTTTGACATGTCAGCAGCATTGTAATACATCATAATGTATCAGTCACAGACATTTGGATCCTATGCTTTCAAATATGTTTTATATAGCGCTGCCAGCGTAATTCATTATTCTTCCAGTACTATTCTTGTAGCTTCTCATCATCCACATAGAAGGCTGTAATTTCTATGTGTGAAAAATTCTATACTGAACAGAAACTGGGGGGGGGGGGGAGAGGGGGATAGAGAGTGATAACTATAGAAAGAATTAGTAACCAAAGTATCTAGGATCAATCAAGACTTCAAAAGGTTCCAGCTGATCTTTTTTCCCTTTTTAATGAAAAGAAGAACTGTGGGAGACATGACAGTGGTGTTCCAGTATCTAAGGGATTGCCATAAAGAAGAGGAAATCAAGCTATTCTCCAAAGCACCTGAGGACAGGACAAGAAGCAATGGATGGAAACTAATCAAGGAGAGAAGCAACCTAGAATTAAGGAGAAATTTCCTGACAGTTAGAACAATTCATCAGTGGAACAACTTGCCTCCAGAAGTTGTGGGTGCTTCAACACTGGAAGTTTTCAAGAAGAGACTAGACAATTATTTAGCTGACATAGTATAGGATTTCCTGCCTGAGCAGAGGGTTGGACTAAAAGACCTTCAAGGTCCTTCCCAACACTGTTATTCTGTTATTCCTTATCCAATCATATAGCTGAGTAATGACTAACAACAGAGGAAAGACAAACTTTTGGCAGTCCATTCTGGAAGATCTGAAGGCCTTGACTTATTATCCTGGATCATCTTCTTGTGGCTCTTTGGAGAAGATTTAGAAGCTATAACTGGTCCAAAATGTGGTAGTGAGATTCCACTAGATTCCAACAAATATTTGGGCCCAGTTCAAAGTGTTGGTGATGGATTACAAATCTTTAACAGTGTAGGGCCCAGTTATATCAGATATTGCCTTGCCAGAATTAAACCTTCCTATCAAAATGAGGATATTTATTTATTTTATTTATTTTGTCAAACAATTATTAGATAACAGGTATAAGTATAAACATTATAAATACATGAAATGGATACGAATAAGAAAAAAAGAAACAATAGGACAGGGACGGTAGGCATGTTTTGGTGCGCTTATGCATGCCCCCTACAGATCTCTTAGGAAAGAGGTGAGGTCAATAGTAGACAGTCTAATGTTGAAGATTTTGGGGTTTGGGGAAGAAACCAGAGTCAGGTAGAGTATTCCAGACATTGACTACTCTGTTGCTGAAGTCGTATTTCCTGCAATCAAGTTTGGTGCAGTTTATCTTTAGTTTATATCTATTTTGTGCTCTTGTATTGTTTTGGTTAAAGCTGAAGTATTCATTGATAGGTAGGACACTGCAATATATAATTTTATGTACTATACTTAGATCAAATCGAAGGCGGCGTAGTTCTAGGTTGTGTAGATCTAAATTTCAAGTCTGGTGGTGTTTTGGAGCGGCAATGAAGAGGCACACACGTATAGTGATTCAGTCTTTTTGTTTATTCTCAGGACACCGACTGACTCGGCGGCGCGGCAGCCCTTCTTTTAAAGGGCTCCCGCGCCTAAGCCAACCAATGACGGCGCGAGGATCTCCCGCCGGAATGTAGACCAATGAACAGTAAGTATTTCAAATATTAACCAATCCAGAACACCCCTCCCTCCTTGGTCCAGTCTGACCAATCAGGAGCCGCGCCTATGTTACGTAATCACGTAGATAGGCGGGGCTCCTGTGAGTCCGACTGGACCTGCGCGGCTCAGTTGCGTCGTTACCATCGGCTGGTGCGGAAGGACCTGTTGCTCCTCTCGCCTCCGGCCCTGGAAACTTCGAGCAGGTCGAGCCGGCTGCGTCACTACCAACGGGCCTAACTGGGCTAGTTGACGTGGCCATGCCGCTCCCTGCTCGGCCTGGATTATCGACGACCCTGTCAGATGTTTCAGCGGGACGTTCTTCAGGATCAGGTGCGTAGCAGCGCGACCCGACCGGAGCTAGAGTTGAGGGTGTGTGTGTGTGAGTTAGGGCGTCATTGTTTGTTAGTGGGCTTCCCTTATCCAGACTGCTTGATGGTTGTTCCCCTTCCCCCCCAGGAAAATCGCCAGGTCTGGGATGGGTGCGAGTTCGAAGTTGGTCTATGTGTCGCTTCCAGCTTTTGCCATCAGCGGTGGTAAGCCGGTAAGAACGGGGTCCGGTTAGATGTGTGATGGTGGCTGGCACCCATAAGGGGTGCCCTACCAGGTTTTTAGCGTAAACTAAATCCCCAATTCGGAATGTTCGGACTTTGGTTGAAGAATCTAGGGGTTTCTCTGTAGAGTAGGTGGGGTGTAGTCTATCGAGAGGGGAACGTAGTTTTCTCCCCATAAGTAATTCAGCAGGAGTTTTGTTAGTAGTGCTACTAGGTGTAGTGTGTTGGAGGAACAA
Organism: Bungarus multicinctus; assembly: GCA_023653725.1. NCBI lineage: Eukaryota > Metazoa > Chordata > Lepidosauria > Squamata > Elapidae > Bungarus > Bungarus multicinctus. Next base: position 36,005,464 of record CM042846.1, on the reverse strand, counting down.
TAATTTGTCGATGCGTGTTTGTATAGGGCCCTGGTCTAACTTAAGAAGGGACTCCTTGGTAAACCGGACCATGCGCTCGGCCCGTCCATTCGCTGCCGGATGTGCCGGCGCGGTTAAGGCATGGCGTATGCCCAAACTTGCTAGGTAGCCCTCAAATTCTGTAGCCGTGAATTGAGGGCCGTTGTCAGATACCAGGACGTCTGGTAAGCCGTGGGTGGCAAACCAGTGACTGAGCTGTCGGATGACAGCTTCAGAAGAGGTTGATTTCATGAGGCTCACTTCTAACCAGTTGGAATAAGCGTCTACCAGAATCAAGAAGGTATGTCCCTTAGTCGGACCTGCAAAATCTATGTGGACTCTAGACCAAGGGCCCCTAGGTAGATCCCACTCAGTAGCTGGTGCCTTTGGGGGTGAGGGCCGGGAAATCTGGCAGGGCTGGCAACCCGCGACCCAGTCGGTAACATCCTTGTCTAACCCAGGCCACCATACATAACTTCTAGCTAGACTTTTCATCTTTACCACCCCGGGGTGTCCCTCATGCAATAGTTTCAATATGGGATTTCGCAGTTTTTGTGGAATGACCACTCGATCCCCCCATAGTACACAGCCTTTTAGTACGGACAGTTCCATTTGTCTCTGTTTAAACGGTCTGTGCTGTTCTTGTAACTCAGAGTCAGGCCAACCCTTTATGATCCACCTACTCACGGTATGCAGTAGGTGGTCGTTAGAGGTTTCGTGCGCGATGTCTGCTGCTGTCATCGGGAGGTCGGGCAGGGTCTCAATCAAAAAGGTTGAAGTGCTGGGGTTTGGTTCAGGATCAGAGTCTGGTAACAGGCAACGACTTAAAGCATCGGCGTGCGTGATGGTCGGACCTGGGCGGTAAGACAGGGTGTAATTGTAAGCGGTCAGGAATTCTGACCATCTTGTCATTCTGGGTGATAGAATGTGGGGAGTGGGTTTGTCACCCGCCAGGATACCTAGTAGGGGTTTGTGATCGGTGATGATAGAAAATGATCGGCCATACAGGTATTCATGGAAACGTTTAATACCCGAAATTATGGCTAGTGCCTCCTTGTCCAGTTGACTGTAATTCCTTTGGCTTTGGGACAAGGTTTTTGAATAGAAGGCAATCGGAGCCTCTCTGCCGTTAGGTAGAAGGTGGCTCAGGACAGCTCCGATTCCAAAGGGGGAGGCATCACAAGTTAGTAACAATGGCAAAGTCTCGTTATATTGAATTAACACTTGAGCTGAAGTGATCATGTCTTTAATTTTGTTAAATGCTGTTTCTTCCCGATGTCCCCACTTCCACGACGCGTCTTTGTCCAAAAGTCTATGCAAGGGTTCCGCCACCGTGGCTTTCTGGGGCAAAAAGACATGGTAAAAATTTATCAACCCTAGGAAAGCTTGTAGGTCAGCCTTGTTAGTTGGTGTGGGGGCATTTTTGATAGCACGGGTTTTTCCTGCTGTTGGATGGATGCCATTGCCATCGATTAGGTATCCTAAAAACTCTATTTTGTCTGTGATAAGGGTACATTTGTCTTTTTTGACTTTAAACCCAGCCTCAGTAAATTTGGTCAGTACTTTTCTTAGGCGGTCTCGCAATTGCAATTTGTGTTTAGCTGCAATTAGGACGTCATCGAAATACGGAATGACTCCAGGAATTCCTTGAAGGAGGCGTTCCATAAGAGATTGAAAAATGCCTGGTGCCACGCTAACGCCAAATTGGAGGCGATTACACTTAAATGCACCCCGGTGTGTTACAATAGTTTGGGCTTCAGCTGTTTTTTTGTCAACGGGCAGTTGCTGGTAAGCCTGAGCCAAATCGAGTTTAGCGAAAATCTTTCCGCCCTTGATAGAATGTAGCAAGTGTTGCACGACAGGCACGGGGTATGCGCTCTGTTGTAGTGCATGGTTGAGGGTCGCCTTATATTTCCCACAAATACGAACCGACCCGTCTGCTTTTATAGGGGTCACTATAGGGGTCTCCCATTTAGCGTGGTCAACTGGCTCGAGGACCCCTTGCTTTACTAGTTTATCCAGTTGTTCTTCTATTTTTGGCTTTAAGGAAAAAGGTACCCGTCTAGCCTTTAGTCTAATTGGGGCTACCTTGGGGTCTATGTTAAAAGAGATCGGGTTACCCCGGTACTTGCCTAATTCTTCGCTGAACAGGTCCTGGAATTCTTGAATGAGATCTGCCTCCCAGTCAGCGTCTGTGATATGGTTGATACCGGTCATCCCTATTCCCAGCGGTTCGAACCATTCCAGTCCTAAGAGGCTGGGTCTGTTCCGGTCCACGATTGTTAGGGGAAGAATCTCAGTATGGTTGTTGAAGGTTACCTGGAAATGTCCAATCCCTACTACCGGAATTCTGTTTCCCTGGTAGTCTTTGAGCGTTAATTTCTGTTTGTCTAGTTCGCTTCGCCGTAAGTCTGGGATCAATTTCTTAATAGTGTCCCAGGAAACCATGGAAAGGAATGATCCCGAATCCACTTCCATTTCACAATTTTTTTCTTCAATTCTTACTTGCACGTGGACTTTTTTGACGTTTTTTGTATTAGAGTGACCAATTATTATTGTTTGATGTGTTTCTTCCTTCTTGTAAGATGACTCTTTAAACTTTCTATTCCTTCCTTCCTGGCTCCAATGGTTGTTTGTTTTCTTTTCTCTCTCTCTTGGGGGAGGGCTTTCTCTTCGCCTGGGGCTGTAGCTTGATCGGGCTCTGCATACCCTTGCGATGTGCCCTTTCTTTTCACACTTTCGGCATATTGCGTCTATGAAACGGCACTCTGATCTGGGGTGGTTTCCACCACAACGGTTGCATTCAAAATCAAACCGCCTGGTTGCCCGCTCTTTTTTTCCTCTCGCGGCTTTTAGGTGGCAAACCTCGTCTTCTTCACTACTGGTCTCAGTTTCAAGATCCTCGTAGTGTGTTGAGGTTTTTCCTTGTTCATCATCAGCTTTGGTGGCTTCTTTGGATTTGTGGTGTGCAGCTTGATTAATCTGTTTCATTCTTGCCGCCGATTTGTGAGCAGCTTCGGCTGCGGTGGCTTCTTCGATGGCCTCTGTGGCTGTTATCTTGGGTCGGTTTAGCAACTTACTCTGTAATATTGGATCTTTTAAGCCTAAAACGATCCGGTCTCTTAGCGCCTCATTGAAATCCGAGAATTCGCACTCTCCACCTATTTCTCTTAAATCTGCCACGAAATCGGCGATAGGTTCACCTTCTTTTTGGTTCCGGAGGTAAAACTCATGGCGCTTTATCAGGCAGGAAACTGTGGGCGCGTAGTGTTTCCTCAGGATCTTCTCTAGCTCGGGCCAAGTTAGCGTTTTGACATCGATTGGAGACGCTAGCGCCTTTGCCATCCGAAAAACGGCTTGGCCGCAGTGGGTCAAAAACACCGCTCTCTTCCGATGATCCGACACTCCGCTCAGATCGCTACTCTCCAAAAACATGAGGAATCGGTCCACATACGTCTGCCATTCCTCCTTGGCCGGGTTGAATTTTTCAGGCGGTGCGTTGCTTCCGGACATGATGCCGCTCGCTCTCCGCCGCTATGCACTCTCTAAACGTGTTGCCTCGATCCCACCCTCGTCGCCAGTGTTTTGGAGCGGCAATGAAGAGGCACACACGTATAGTGATTCAGTCTTTTTGTTTATTCTCAGGACACCGACTGACTCGGCGGCGCGGCAGCCCTTCTTTTAAAGGGCTCCCGCGCCTAAGCCAACCAATGACGGCGCGAGGATCTCCCGCCGGAATGTAGACCAATGAACAGTAAGTATTTCAAATATTAACCAATCCAGAACAGGTGGCATAAGGTATTCTGCTATGAGTAGAGGAGTAGAGGACTCTTCTTGTAAAATATTTCTGGACTTTCTCAATTGTATTAATATAAAATATCCTGGAAAAGCTAGATTAAAAAATACCCCCTTGATCTGAAGTTTAGGGGAAGATGGGTAAAGTGAAAGGCTTTCTTGGGGATGACTACATGCGTTGGGAAATTTTACCACCAGAGATTTGTAAACCAGAAATTTGTCACTCCATCATAATTTTTAGAAGATCACTGAAGATGGTTGATTCCACTAGGCTTTCAACTTTCACTATGAACATTACCGGTGTCCATCTCAGAGGGGTTGATATGAAATCATCATCAAACGTAACCTGTCTTAAGTCTTTTGATGGCCTGTGAATTAATTAACAATAAAAATCAATATTGTGAATTAAAATTCTAGGTCACCCAACTTAGAATTTAAATTCGCTATGCTGTATTTTGATTTGTGTGAAGTCAGCTTAGATATCTTTTATTACAAACATTCATCTTACAAATACAAATGACATTTTTATTTCTTAGATGGAACTATCTATCCATTAGTGGCATTTGTGGGATTGAGTGCCCAACTGATGAAAGCAGCATTGTGACAGCCCTTTTGTACCAATGGTGGAGTTCAAAAATTTTTCTACCGGTTCTATGGGCATGGCTTGGTGGGCATGGCAGGGAAAGGATACTGCAAAATCCCATTCCCTCCCCATCCCACTAACCTGCTTTCCAGCTCCGTTCATCTGTGCAGGGCAACAAAAGAAGATCCAACTGATCAGCTGGGACTTGGGAGGCAGAGAATAGATGGTACCGGAGCCGGTCAGAGGTAGTATTTGCCAGTTGTCTGAACTATTCAAAATTTCCACTACTGGTTCTCCAGAACTGGTCAGAACCTGCTCTGCTTTTGTACATATGCCAGAGGTTGCATATATGTCACAAACAGACAGAACCAACTTCAGATGCCCAAGGGAGTCACAATGTCTGTCTTGCAATATGTTAAATTCCATTTTGTGCAAAATTGAGTCTCAACTGATTTTAATAAACTAAAAATATTAATGTTTTCCTTTCAGACCTTTCTGTATAACTGATAGCTCGACACCCGATATGAAACTCCGTTTCCATTGAAATATATTTGGTAATCAGGTTTTATAATAGATTAATATAGGATGGTGATTAGTGTCTGAACTATTCAACCTGGTCACACCTCTATTCTTAGCATGCTTTATTTTTTGAAGGAGGTACAAGAATGAATGGCAATATTAACTATGCATGTTGATATAAATCCTACCCTTTCTTAACAACAGTCATTCCTCCAAGTTCTATTCCTCTATGCTTCTTACTGTTATTTCCAGTTTATTCTATGATTCCCTAATAATGTTTAATATTGCCAAGCATGTTCTTTAACAGTTATCTGCTATGCTTTATACATATCTTCAAATATTGTGATTTGGCTAGAACTCTAATGCAAGAGAGCAACCTCTCCCCAGAGCATTATTTGGAATATAAATTAAGTGATATTATAACAGAGCTCTCACTTAGCTCAGCATAATGAATATGAAACATCATGTACTAGTGACCAAGGTCATTGTACAAGAATGAATTACTCTATTAATTTCCCCTTTAAGTAGCATTAGAGATAATAAATGGAGAGATTTAATGTAATTCTGATAATATTATTCATGCTGAAGTAGCATACTTTATCTTGTTAAAATAATTAAGACACACGGGGAGGGTATTTTACATGGCAGAGATATGAAGCCAAAGAGCATGTTTCTTGTATGTTGCAGAATGCAGCTGCATTAACCAGCACAGCGGATAATCTGATAAAAATATAAAAGCTGATTTATATCCCATGTTAATTCTGGCTCATCTCTGGGGCTCAAGTTATTTTCCACTGGAGAAGATTATAGCAAGCTTTAGTGGTGATATTAGATTAAATTAAATTTGGTTCTTTTGCTTATGATTTTCCCTCCTCCTTCTCCTAAAAAGCACGTGATATTGTGTTATTCTTAAACTTTTTTTATCTGTACATATTTCATCTTTATATCTCAGGAAATAATATACAGAATACTACATTGTAAGTGATTTGACTGTTCAGCTTAATAAAAATTAAACTAAACTTTGGGATTATTATTCTAGTTTACTAAACATCAGAAAATGGAAACCACACGGTTTGTAGCAGTGTACATATAAAGAGAGAGACTAAGTATATATATCTTCGGTTGTTTTTTTCTCATCTGAAAATAATTGCATTATATTTTGTTGGCTTAAATTTCTTATTTCAGGGAACAGAGAAAGAGGTAATAGTTGTACAGCCAGAATATTGGCAGAATTTCAGTTGCATAAGTTGATGACTAGCTCTTTACTTCAATGATCCGTGGGATACATTAATGATCCCAGTAGGTAGTGGTATTTCACAAAAGGATAACTTTTTAAATCTTCATAAACTATTGTGTGGTAATATCACGATGTCTGAAAATTCATGATTTTTCTATTTTTCACTTTAAATACCTCGCTATTAAATTACTGAAAAGGCATGTATATGTTTTCAATTCTGTTGTGGTGACCCAAAGTCTTGTTTTAGTACTCATCTTTGTGAAACCTTCTGGTCTAACCTTTTAAGAGGCCTCCGAGTTTAAATAGTTAGGGCCTTATCAAATCCAAATCTAATATTTTATGGAAGTTGCTCCCCATCTTCATTGTTAACCTGAAACTGTCTCAGTATTAGATCCTGGAGACATAATTGTGTTCTATAAAACTCTCTATTTAGGAAAAACAGTATATTATACAACCTGTCACGGACGCATTAATTAGCCAGTTTTTTGCCTCTGAAAAAGTATGCTACCCCATCACTAGCAAAGAAGTAAGATTCAGTTGCCACTATACTCAGCTTTTTTTCTATCTGGACACTGAAGAAGGCACCATGTCTTCCTTCTTGGAAAGTGAAATGTATTGGATTAGCTCTGGCAAGAGCAAGTAGAAGTGTGAAAGACAACTCATCAGAGCTATCTTAAGTGAAATCAGAAGACCAAGGCAGGTTGAGAAGAAGAGCAGCAGCAAAACATATAATAAAGCAGTTTAAGAATAAAACCAGAAGTCAGAATTAGATAGGGAGAACTTAGTTGCATAGAAGATGTTTCCCCTGACCACATGTTTGGATGTCTGTGATTTACTGTAGAAATGTCCAAAGGGTTCAATGTCCAAAAGTGACTTTTGCTTGAAATTAAAATAAAGTCTATATTTGCCGGGTTAGAACTCCATGTTCTAAAACTTTTTCTTGGATTTTCCAATAGGGGCCAAAACCCGCAAGGCAGAAGTTTGAGATGTCCAATAAGCAGGGGAAAACGTGTAACTACTCTCTCACACACAAACATTCTTCTCCCCCCAGCATCCCTTACATGGCATCCAGAAGTGTCTGGATACCTGGGACTAAGTTATTCTAAAAAGAGAAGGTCATCACAGAGAGAATTTCATCCTTGGGTCCATGAAAAAAGACCAGGCTCCCCACCCCCGGATCCTGCTGTATAGGCAGATTCAACCAGTGAAGGCAGAAGTCACAGGGACACCCTTGAACCTATGGAGCTTTAAAAGTAACAATTAGCCACTTGAACTGTATTTGGAAGTTGATTGGCAGCCAATGTATTTCCTGTAATAGTTGTATTACATCAGTGAATCATGACACACTCATTATTATGTGGTTAGGCAGGTTCTACTGGTAAATATGGCTATGTTATTCTCTATGAATTGGATGTTATGACCCCAGGTTTGGGTTTTTTATTAAATTGTGGTTATGGTGGTACTTTTAACCCAATCATCCTCATTATGAGGATGATTGAAACACTTTTAGCCCATTGATTAAGGCACTCAAATACTAATGTAGGGTTCATCATAATGAATTGCTCAGCTTCATCATTTAGCTCTCCAGCCTTGTTTACTCTAATTTGTAAAATATTAGCATTACCTTCCTAACATGGAATCCATTAGTGCCATATTGTCAATACTTATGGTGGAGTATGCAGCCAGCTGTCTATTATTATACTTGTTATAGTAGAGTGGCTAACACAACTATTTCAGACAAGGCATGCCAGCTCTCACCTATGAAATTAAATGTTGATACATTTTTGAGGAACTTGTTTGCCTCCAACATTTGGTATTCTTATGCTTAGCCACATGCATTCTCAAAAAACATTAACTAAAAAGCAATGGCATACTCAAGGGTGGGATTCAAATTTTTCAACAACTGGGTCTGTGGGTGTGGCTTGGTGGTTATGTGATTGGGTGGACATGGCTTGGTGGTCATGTTACTGGCTGGGCGTGGCCAACTCAATATCACTCACATCTCCTCGCCTGGCCTCTCATGACTGTGGGGATACTGCAACAGTCGTAAGTGTGAAAAATGGTCATAAGTCACTTTTTTCAGTGCCATTGTAACTTTGAATGATCACTCCACACAAGCAAAGTACCAACAAAGGAGGGAAAAAAACTCCAGAGAACTTTCTGAGACAGGAAGTCCAGGCCTGCCAAGAATGTAATAAGGGTCAACGGAGAGGCAGTTTCTGTAAGCAACACCAGAATGTTTCCTTCCTGCCTTTCTTACAGGATTAGGACAGTAATTTCTTCTAACAACCGGTTCTCTGAACTGCTTAGAATGTTAACAACCGGTTCTAGCAAATAGGTGCAAACTGGTAGAATCCCACCCCTGGGCATACTGGGTAATTTTTCTCCAACGTAGAATGTATAACTGAAACCAACAAGCAATGAGAATAGCCTGTTGAGCTTGATCATGCTTTCTGTGAAGATTTGGGATATCTCAGTGCTTCATGTTTAGGAAAGATCATGGAAAATGTATTTGAGTCTGAGCAAACAGATAATTGGAATTAAAATTTGTGAAATATCTCTTCTATGCAATACGTTGATCAAGGTAGATGACCACACTTACTGTATTTATACAAGTTTTTTAGCTATATTGGCATTGGTGTGGGCAATTCTTCATCAAGTTTGCAAATGTAAATTGAGTTGCATTTCTGAAAAGAGATCAAGTATGCTAACTGATAAAATGTATTTTGACACAACAAAATCTACTTAATTCTATCTAATGAGCCTAGGAACATGTGTCCAATAGGATTAGAAGGAGAGGTATTAAGGTATTATTTACTCATATTTTATGATTAATGTCAACCTTATATAAGACTTGAAATACAGATAAGATCATGAAAATAAGGTTGGATTAAAACATCCTTTACTATAAACTATATAAGCACTACAGCTCTGTTAACCCCATAGAAACCTTTAATAGCTGTACATTGCAAGAGACAATCTAGGTCACCTGTCCAAAGATAGAATTTATACTTTATTTTTTTAGATGTTAACTGTTGAGCTTAATATTTAAGGCTTTGAAGAAATTAAGCTCTATACTTTCTTTATTCATAAGCAATAGAATTGCAGTTTTCTACTCTGACCAGTGCTCTGCTGAAAATGTATTAATTCTCTGGACTATATTTTATTTTTGAATTCCACCCGCCAAAAAAGGGGAGAAGATTACAGCTGCTCATCAGCATTTATTTATTCTATTTTGGAAGTTTCTCGAACCCTTTCCATAGATTCTTTTTGGGAAAGACTTGCAAAAATAAGTTTAAAGGCCTCAATAATAACAACATGGGAACTAATCACAAATTAATGTTTAAAAATGTATATCATACAATTAAAGGCTACGCTTTAGTTCAAATCAAACATTCAACAGCAGGTAGATAAAACAAAACAAAACCCAGGATTGATAGTAACAAAAAGAGAAGACCACGATTCTTGCAATGAGTTAGGGAAACTTAGCAAAACTAGTTTCAATTTTACCAAATTTCAAGCAAAACAAATATTTCACAATTTCTCTGTTGAATCTATTATTTCCCCCACCCTTCAGTTTCATGAAGCTTCCTATCAATCTCCTTAGAAAAGAAAATTTGATAAAACTTTGTCAAATTCATCCATTCAAAAACAAAGAAAGAAAGAAACAGCTGCCATTTCACCATCCCTCTATTGAATTTGGAAAACAATTTAGACCCAACCTTTCAGAACCAGCAGACCAGCCCAAAATGGCAGAGATCAGCTCTTGGGGCCCACTGAGAACTGAAGAAGCTTCTTGGATGAGAAGGGAAACAGTTTCAAAGAAAACACCAAGAAAGCCCAGTTGCCGTTTGGGGAAAAAACACCTCTGGTCTCTAAAGAGTTGAAAGTAGCATTCGTAGACTTCGGTTTCTGCCTTACAACAGACCTGTGAATTAAGATCAGCTGAAAAACATGAGGAGACCAAATGAATCTGAGATGTTATTGGGTTTTTATAGAAACTGACTGCCCTTTGAGATAAAGAAGTTAAGAGAAGATAAAGCATATTGCAAATCAGTTATCCAATCTAAGAGAATGAGCAATGGAAATCTTATAAGAATCTATAGACTGCATTTCTCCTGACTTTCTCACAAGAGAATTAGTGCAATTTTTTGTACAAGCCAGCCTTTGAACGTGGTAGAAATTCTTAGAGAATTAGCCATATGGTGACATAAGTATGCTTTACTGTGCCAGCGCATTCCTCCAAAGATAAATATTAATATTGTTATTCAGGATACTGCTTATAAGCGCTATGTGCTTAGAGCTCAAAGCATTGTTAGAGACCCCACATACCCACTTTATGGCCTGTTTCTGTTGCTCCCCTCTAGGAGAGGTTTCAAGGTATCTCTAGCAGGACTACCAGATTCTGTAACAGCTTTGTTCCCCATGCTATCGGTCTGGTAAACTTGCAAGATTTGTTTTTCTCGCCATGTACCGTGTTTCTCCAACAATACACCCCCCAATAGGAAGTCCCAGCATGTTTTCTAGGCATAAGGTGAAATTAAGCTCCCCCCCCAAAAAAATTAGGCCTATTTTAAAACATGCAAAATGGGGGGGGGGGAAGAGCAGGGGGGGAAACTTGCCATTAGGAGTGCCCTGCAGGCAGCCATGCCTCGCTACCAGCCGCTCCTAACGGCCAATCATGGTGGAGCGCAGAGGGTTCCCTACCTCCACCAAGCACTTTTGCTGCAGACTCGGGTATGGTGCTGGTTGCAAGCTGGGTCAGTAGGCAGGTGGGGGCAGCGTGGATGTCAGCGTCGGCGTCAGCATGGCACTTTTCATCGTGAGACCTTTAGCACCTGCCACTGCTGCTTTCCCTTCTGCCTGTGCCACTGCCACGTTTGGAGTGCTGTGCATTCCTCCACCAGCAGCATTTCAGCTGCTTCTCAGGCAGGGGAGCTGCCTCCATAGCTTCTGCGAGCCAAAGGTCTCTCGATATAAAGTGCCTCACCGCCACTGCCACTGCCATGCACACCTCTGTTGCCCGCCCGCTGACCCGGACTGCACCAGCACTTATGGAAGCTATGGAGGCAGCTCCCCGGCCCCAGAAATGGCTGAAATACTGCCAGTGGAGGAATGCGCAGCACTCCAACTGTAACAGTGGCACGGGCAGAAGGGAAAGCAACAGCAGCAGGCGCCAAAGATCTCACGATGAAAAGTGCCGCGCCAATGCCGACGCCAACATCCATGCTGCCCCTGCCCGCCCGCTTACCCAGCCTGCAATCAACACCATACCTGGGTCTGGAGCAAAGGTGCTTGGCGGAGGTGGGAAGCCCTCCACGCTCCGCCATGATCAGCCATTAGGAGCGGCTGGTGGCGAGGCATGGCTGCCCATGGGGCACTCTAGGCGAGGATGCATGGGTGGAGGAATTAAGTCACACCTGAAAAGAGCCGTTTTTTCGGGGCTCCAAAAAATAAGACCCAGTCTTATTTTATGAGAAACATGGTATATGTAAATATACAAAGTAGATTGTAGATTGTGTTGTTTCTCTGTGTCATATAATATATGTAGGCATATGCATAATTTTGTATTTATTTATTTGTTTATTTATTTTGTCATAGTTATGTAGTGTATACTGGAAATGGTGACCTTTTGGGAGCTGTATGCAACAAAATTTGATTTTATTGTATGCCAATTAGTGTACATTCGAAGTGACAATAAAGTTCTGTTCTGTTCTATTCGCCGTTGTTGCTGCTATGCACGCTCACTTCTTCAAGTGGTGAAAAATTATCAGTTAAAGGGTTTATCAGTTTTGAATTTCTTTGGAACAGAGTCACTGGATACTTAATGTTTTGTAATATTTGGGCTTTATCTACAAATTATGAATATTTATATTCTGCTTTTCATTCAGAAACTCAAGGTGGCATCTATTGAGCACAGTGCTCCCAAGTTTTTTTATAACACCAATCCTATGCATGATTGGCCTAAAGACACCCAGGGGTGGGATTCTACTGGTTCTCTCCACTTCTGTAGAACCGGTTGCTCTGAAGAGCAACAAACAGAGAGCATACATAGAACCAGTTCTATGTTTGCTCCTATTTTGGTCCACCCGCCCGCCCAGGTTCTTATCTGACCTTTATTTCCTGCATTTTCAACCGCAACTGCTTTGTGTGACACAGCTGCAGTTGAAAAAGCAGGAAAAAAGGGCTTTTCCAACAGCTGTGCACTTGCATGCAGCGCTGCTCAGCTGGCCAGGCAGCTCAGCAAGTCGTAAATTGCACTTGCGTGACTCGTACGACTTGTATGCGCGCGCAACACAGAGAGACAGAACTGGTAATTATACTGGTCGAATCCCATCCCTGAAGATGTCCAATGTATTTCTGTAGCTCTCAATTCTCTTTAACCAGCAGAAAAACAGACAGCAAGTAGATGCACAAACCATAGCAAATTGCTAAATTAATCAGCTAATTATCAATAAATCTGCAGCTTCCACATTTGATCATCAGGTAGAGGACTCACAATGCTCTTTGGATTAAGAGATTTGGCCTTTGAAAAGAAAAAAGAGATACAGAAAACTACAACTCTTTGCTGCCATTTACTGATTGCCAACATTTTTGCACTCGAGAGACAATACTCTTTTATTAAGATCACTTTACTGTACATAATGATGTTTCCCTTATGTCCCATTCAAGAACACAAACCAGATATAACTTTTGTGACATATCACATCTATAATTCCCAATGATATTACTTGATGTCAGAATTTTTCACTTTTTTTCCTTTATCCTTTTCTATTGCTGATCTAAAATCACACCAAAATGCAACAGTAATGTCATAAGTAAAAATGGGACATTTAAAATATTTATTTACATATAAATAAATAATAGAATCCTTTTGGCTATCATTTGAACAATATACTGTATAACTGGATTGAAGAAGGAACTCCCTGCATACAGACATTTTGTGAACAAATCATGATGAGAGACAAATGCAAAAGGAAAAGGAACTGATACTGTATATGATATTCTACTCAATCCCACCCTCCACTCTCCCAAAAGGATGTCTCAAACCAACTTACATAATGACAAGTATTCTAGTCTTTTCTTTTAACATGAAATCAGTCTTAGTATGGAATAATGGGGATAGTCATAATCTAATAGATATCACCATTGAATGGATATATATCCACCAACCCTCCTAACTTTGCTACTGGCATTAGCAAATTGTGACTCTTTAAGCTGAATGCAATTCACCAGACATGAGTTGGTGATTGTTGAAGGACCTCCAACTTCATAGCTTTCGCTAAGGAATAAAATGAAAAATGGAAAGAAATAACTGCTGGGCTGTCTTTAGATTGGTAAGAGTAGTTCCCAATCACCTTAGTCTATTTCATGCAGTCCTTCTTATTGGGAGTTAAAATTGATTTGTTGTTCTTGACTTTCAAAGGAAAAAAATAATCAAAATCCAAGGATTTTAGCAGTTGGTTTTTTGGGGGGAGATAAAGGAGACCTTTTCCCCTTCTAATGATTGATGGATAAAGTCTTTCTTTGTGTTTCTTTGATCAGAATGTGTTTCCATATTGACTTGAGTCCTGGCATTTTGCATCACCGACATTGTTCAGAGATTAATCTAGAATGGTCAGGGAAAACATAAGCGCGTAGATTTTTGCTTGAAAGAGGAGTAGGAAAAAGAAGGGGGAATGTTAATTTCAATCATGATGACAGTTTTTCTGTGAACAATAGTCTCTGAGAGTTGACATGGCGAAGTAATGAATGGATGAAAGGAGAACTGAGTCACAGCTGCACTTTGCAATCACTTTCGAACATCGGACGGTCTCCCAGCCCAAATACTATTAATACGTATGTCAGCAGAGTGAGTGAATCTCATAGTGAGAACTGCCGTGGAAAGAAAATGAAGAATATCCTCAGGGACAGACTTTCTTCTTTCTTTGAGAGACTCTTCATTATTCAAGCATTGTGATGCTTTTCTTTTATTTGTGTAAAGATTAAATTGCACATGATTTCTAATGTTTCTACTACTCCAACTGTCATAGGTCAACGACCTTCATGGAAGTGAGATAATAGATACATCGTCTGTTGCTTGGGCTTGTGCTATTCTTCCACAGGCCAATACTTTTCCTATTGTTATGAATTGAAAGCAATTAAATTTTAAAAAATGATAAGGCTTCTCATGTATCTTCAGCATTTCATATACATCATTATGGGGCTGTCACTTAGCAATAATATGAGATATTATCTCATGTAATATAAGAAGACCCTTGAAGCACACATTGGAGAACTTCTTTGTGAGAGAGACACAAAGCCAAAGGAGATGTCCATCTGGGCAGTATTTAATAATGCAGGTGAACTGTGCTTTCCATTTGCTGCTAACCAATAATCATCTTATACACAAACATCTGGGTACTTATACTTAATCACAGGCATGGTCTTATTATCAGATGTCACTATTTTACACCAAATTATATAGCAGAAAAGTGTGCAATCACAAGAACGTTCCTTCCAAAGAATGGATCAACATGGTATTTACAAAGTGTCAGTGTTCCAAAAAACTTCAACTCCAATAAATAATTCTGAGACAGACATGTTCTCAAAGTTTCCTTTTATTAGAGTAGTAAACTGGCAAGTCTGGGAAATCCTGAATCTGAAAGTTCCGGGTTTCTAATAAGTAAAAAATTACAAATCCACCCCCTGCACCCATCATTCCATCACATGCCCCAATCACCATTTATCCCAACTTGAGACATCTCCCCAGCCATTCCTCAGCCAGGTGCAGGAATAACATGACCTTGACTTTAAAGAAGAATGCTATTATATCTAACCACATACACTTCACGAAATTCCCCCCTCCCATTTTCCCAGGCTCAAGAATGTGCAGCTTGGAAATTTCTGGTGCTAATGTGGCTTCCAAAGCTGACTCTAAGATTCATTCTCAGGTAAGTCTGCATCTAAGGTTGAACTCTTGGATGCACATAAGAAGTAGTCCCACTGGTATCTGCTTGCATCTGATAAGAGCACTTTGTATATAAAAATGTCTTCTGATATAATAATGATGGTTTCAAAACTAGTAGAAATTATGGTAGAATTAGTGGATTGGTATACTTTTATAAAGTTACACATAGAAAAATGTAGGTTATAGTGGTCTTCAAGTTGCCGATCAGTAAAATTATGAGTCCCACCTGTGTGTACACACAAAACTACTAATATGTAGTAGATAATGCAACTAATCTTCCATTAAGTAACCTTTTCCCCTCTCTTCCCCTCTCTTAGGTTTTGGCAGTATTTTCAAACAAATAACAAAGGAACAATTGTAAAGCAAATTCTTCCCAGTAGAATGTTTACTTAAATTGCTAACAATTAGAGAATCATTATGCTTGTTTTGACATTCAAAGATGATAAAGAAAGAAAAGAAAGAAAGAAAGAAAGAAAGAAAGAAAGAAAGAAAGAAAGAAAGAAAGAAAGAAAGAAAGAAAGAAAGAAGGAAGGAAGGAAGGAAGGAAGGAAGGAAGGAAAGAAAGAAAGAAAGAAAGAAAGAAAGAAAGAAAGAAAGAAAGAAAGAAAGAAAGAAAGAAAGAAAGAAAGAATCTGTAATGTATTAAGCTGAAAAGTAGATTTTCAAATAGACCTGTAATCCTCAAAATCTAAGACATTTTCATACAACATTATAGCTGATACCAAATTAGTACTATCTTCTTAAAAGAGCAATTATTTCATCATATCCTAAATATAATTTAGTAAAATAAGATGGAATAAATTGCTGAAGTTCAGATTAGTGAGCATTCAGGAACTTTGTGTGGTCATTATGAATAGATTAAAGATTTTGAAATAGATGAAAAGATTTTATCTTAAGTGTAATATTCATTGTAATAGGGGATATCATGAGACATCAAATGGTAGAGAACATTACGTCATACCTAGCTCTGCTTATAAATTGTCATTGGCAGGCAAATCCAGGTTATGGTCAACCCAATGCTAAGGTCATGCTTCTCAACATTCTCTTAAAGAAAATTTATCCAGTTTGTGGAAAACAGTAGTAGTCGGGGTAGAAAATGTTGCTTAAACCAGGGATGGTGACCCTTGGGCCTTTGGGCCTCTTTCTCAGAAGCCCAAGTAAACATGCAAGTAAACCTTCTTAATGACAACTCATAGGCTTTGGAGCTCCCAGGGAAAACAGGTTTTGTGACTTTTTCTTAGCTTTCTGCTCAAGGTCAACATATTTTATACAGGCCTAACTTTGAACTGTACATTCATGTTTTAATAGGCTCTTAATTAAATTTTAAATCCAGGTGCTAATATACACACCTTGGAATAAGTGTTCAGTATGTTTAACAATTTCTGTGGTGAGAAATAAAGGTGCAAATTAAGCAAACAGATTGGTTCTTCTCTCACCAATGTCTGTTCCCAATAGAAAAAAAGCATTTTGAAGTTAAACAGCTTAAATTCTTTGAGACCATTCATGTTGGTGTACCTTAATATTTGTGATATCATTAGTGATGTCTATTGCCTCTATGAATAGCTACCACTGCATGGTTCCACTATGTTTGCAATACATAAATATAAATGCATGGTTCTGTATTTTCATCAGCCATAACAAAAAGTAAAGGTGTATGACCCAGGACCATCTGTAGAATTTTCCCCGAAGATTCCAAGAAAAGAAAATAAATTTTTGAGAATTTTATAGTGGCCTAGGTGGACATACCTTTATTTATTTTTTTAATGTTATACTTTTAAAAAGCCTTGCCGGCCACAGTAAGTGACAGAATAATTAAAATCAAAGCTAACGACTGAAATAGGAGAAATCTTGGACAAATGCTACAGCAAAATTGCAAATCTCTTTTGCAATTATGTACTATGTGTATCGTATATTTACTTAGAAATCTGACAGTGTTTTTGGTACAAATTTTTGAGCACTTTTGCTCAGATTAACTAACCTGGATATTTTTGTATCATTGAAATTACCTGGTCAAACTTGGCAGAGTTATTGCCGTGGGATAGAAGCTGTTTTTCAGCGTATTTGTCCTTGTTTTTATTATCCTGTACCGTCTGCCAGCTGGTAATAGTTCAAATAAAGGGTTCCCAGGAAAAGTCTGGCAGATTGCCAGTGTGCTAACTTTTTGGTTAATGAACAATAGTATCTATCCAGAAAGCATTGATTTGGTAGGTCCAAGGAACCATCAGAAGCAACTATGCATATAAATTCGAAATAAGCTGTGACATTCCATTCTTACAAAGGCTATTATGGAACTGGAGATTCTGATAACTATTATCCAATCAGAGCCATGTGTGGGAGGAGTGGGGAAGAAAGACGAGAAATTTCCATTCCTGCAACATCTCATATTTCTTCATGATACAGTTCCTTCTTTAAATCTCCATGGAGTAACAATGTGCACTCACTAAATTATTATTAAATAACAGCAAAAAAAATGAATAACTCCACAATGGAGGTTTTTCTGAATTTAAATAAGACTGGATTGTGTATATATTATATGCCCTACCACATGGGAAATTGAGATATTTAGGGTATGGTTTTAAGAGGGAAATATTTGAGGTAAAAATAATAACCAGAAACTATTTTAATGTTTAGGAATAATTTGAAGCAAGCTGTAATCAGGTACAATGGCAGGAATCTAGAGTTTAATATTGTTTTCACTGACTGATTTTAATATTTTTATAATTTTAATTTTCTTTTCTTTCTTTTATATATGACCATATGCACATAAATAGTGATACATAAACAGCAATCAATAGTGATGATAACAATATAAATATTAAGATTTAGGATTTTACAATGATTTATAATTATTCTGAAGGATGATCTAATGAGTTTAGTCAAATGATTATTTAATCAATGCATTAATGAATTTTAAATGTTATGATGCGTGTAAATCTTTTTCTATCTTAATAGCTCTTGCTACATTTTACAATGGGAGAAATCAAAATAGAGAGATAAGAAGACCTGATTAAAATGGGAGTGGATTACTTTTTGTCTACCAAAACGTTTTTGTTTCCCAGAAAATAGAAAATTAGGGGGGAAAAACAGACTATGGATTTATTTGTTTTTTGGTTTGTTAAAATGTTTTTAAATGGATACAACATACTAATAAGTGGGGGGGACACCCAATAACATCAATTGACTCAATATTGTGCAGTAATCCCTGCTGCTATTTCTATTGTTGTATGTATCTTTGTCAAAGTAATTGTAGGTCTGTTAGAAAAACTTTTCTCAATAATATGTACCACTTAAACTTAAACATTCTCTCTTTCAAGTCCCACAGATATTAATTCCTCAACTGCGTAGGAGGACTGTATCAATTTTGTTTGGGGTGTCTGTTGTTAACATCAGATTCAGAAAGCCACTTAGGTATCTGTGTCAGTTCTGTAGAGAAAGTTTCATTATCATTACAATACTTGCTGTCGACTGTGCACTCTGTAATCCCAGCCTTATGTTTGGCAAATCGCTCCAGTCTTTTCACATAACCAGATGACAAATCCCAAGGCTGATTTAATAATTTGTCCCCTTTTTTTAAAGACACGCTATTGCCTAAACACACACCCTAAGGAACATTCCCACATGCATCAGGAAATGGGATGGGAAAGAAAAAGATTTAATCTAACAGCTTTGATTTGCTGAATTCAGCAGATAGAAAGACCTAAAAGGCAAAGTTAGGGTGTGGTTTTTTATTTTACAATGTTAACTATAATTGTGGAGTTCTCAGAAATCTCTGAGCTTGGTTGTTTGCTTGCAGATATTTTATTACCCAACTAGCTAATATCAGTATGAATGAGTTTGGGCTTTGCTACCCTAGCTTGCCCTGCTAGTGTTGGTGGGGATATGGTTTTTCTTTTGGTGGTTCCATTATTGTTTTCTTCTATATAGTTTGCCTGGTGGATTACCTGCTTATTTAGGTGTTGGCTGCTGGAAAGGATGCATACTGATCTTTTTAGTCTCCTCTTAGCTTTTTATTGTCTCTTTTGAATGGTGTGCAAATATGGTTTATCTCTTTGTGTCTATTGATGACTGATAAATGTGAATGCTAAGCTTCCAGGAATTCCCTAGTATTTCTTTTTTGGCTTGGTCTAAGATGTTCACATTTCTGATAAAGTCTGTTTTCATCTGAAACCCTGCAGAGGGGGATGAGGGTTTGCCATGAGTAGAATCATCCTCTTGCTATTCTATTAGATGAAGATTTAGCAGAAAACAATGGGATAATTTTATACCAGAAATCAAGGATCAAAAGGTCTGATCTTGCTAGCACAAGGTTCAACCATAGAGACAAATAGATATGGACAGCAAGTTATGTAACTGAAATTGATGCTCAGCACATGATCATTCAAATGGATATTTGGTTAATGAGGATAAGCTTATTTAGAAATATGAGAAATATGACAGGGATATACAAGTAGCTGAATATATCAAATAACATGATGTTTGTCAAAAAGTCAAAAAGAACAAGTGAAGCTTTTACCAGTCATGGAAAAATATTCCAGAAAGTCTCAGGAGATATCCTGAGGACTATCTACCTAAAACATTTCAATATACAGTGACTTGTAGACTATGTTATTAGAGTGCCTGAGATAGTAACTCTATGGCTAAGCCATATAAAGGTTACACACATATGTAAAGTCTTGATTTCTTTGCCAAGATAGGGTGGCTGCTGGATATCTTGAGTCATGCAATGATTACTTTCTTGGCAAATCACAATATCCCCATTCATAATAATGCACAGACAACTGTGACAACTTGATAACACCCAACTTGTATTCAATCTTTGAAGACAATTACATTCATTCTTTCCTTTGCTGGAGTTTACAAAATTCAAGAAAACTTGCAATTTTATATCTATGCTATCGTTTCCGTCTGAAGAATCAGAGAAACTCCAATACATAGAGTATGGGTAGAAGTGGGTAGGCAAAGAGTAGGAAAGCCTCATTATGCATAAAACATTTTGTTCACTTTCAACCAAAGCATTCATGAAGGATGATAATGCAAGATCTGAAAATGTTGATTCTTCACCCTTATTTTTTTAAAAAATTGATTCTACATTAGTATTTATCTTCACATGGAAAATTAATGTTGTTAGCTTATCCTAGTAGATGCTACAACTAGATAACTACTAAATAAAAATGTCTTTAAACGTGTAGAGAAATACAATTGGGATAGAAACTGCATTCAATGGATTCAGGAACAGTTAAGACTATTAAAATAAAGGCCTTTTCAATTGCTACTAAGATCTGAGTGCTCCATATGTGATCATTCCAGATCAACAATACTCCATGCCAACATTGCTTAAATGATATCTTTTAAAGAAAGATCAGGCCTCTGTTCTCATCTGCAGTGAAAGATGCCTGGATATCTTGAGCAATGTCAATTAAGCAATGCCAGTGTAAGGTGGAGCTTATTTGGAGTGTTCACATATTGAGTATTCCCAACCTAGTAATGCCTGTCTGAATAAGGTTAGAAAGCACAGAGCGAAAGACAGAAGCATAACACAGAAACATTTCCGAGGCCAAATTGTACAAAATAGCTTTCAAGGAAGCTGTCATGGATCATTGTGAAGTGACATGAATTATAAAAACAGGTGCTTTGTACATACATGTCATGTTCTGAAGTTTTAATACTGCTAGCACTGATTGAATTCTTGTTCACTATTGTAAAGGACACAAGAATTTCTTCCTTCCAAGCAGCCTTTTGTTGGATTATTATTTTCTTTCTTTCAATCCATTCTCTCAACTATTTCTTATAAATGGCTTTTCTCTATATGTATATGCATCACCCTATCTTTTTTCCTGAACCGAGCCTTTCAAGATTGAGGAATAGTTGGACTTCCATATAGCATTCAGCCAATGCTGATGTCCGGAATATCAGTTCCCAAGAGGAAACACATTATATATAAGCCAGAGAAAAGTTTGAGAAAAAAGAAAAAGCTTTTTTTCTCCAAAATGTTTCTCCATATAATCTTTAAAAAGAACAAGGTAGCCATTTTTGACACAGTCTGAAGAGAGTTCCCCAGTAATGGACAGAAGCCAAATTAAAGATAATGTGTAAAGGCAGTAATGTGTGAACTTGAAGCAAGGGTGGGATTCTACCAGTTCGGACCAATTCTATAGAACCAGTTGGTGTGATTCTGTGCAGTTCGGAGAACTGGCAAATCACGCCACTGGCTGGTTCCTCCCCTCCCCACTCACCCCACCCAGGAGGCTTCCCTGAGGCCCAGTCAGGGGTGGTATTCAGGGGGTTGGGGGAAGGAGAAGTGGCCTGGGAGCAGAGCTGAACCTTCCTTAGGATTGAAGCTTCTATTTTTCAGTGCAGACTCAGGCAGCAGATTGCAGAAAGGTAGATCTGGGAGTGAAGCTGTGATTCGGCAAGCAGCTCAATCTGCCTGCCTGCTTTGCTCTTTTTTTTAAATAAAAAATTCAATCTTTACATATATATTTACAATATTTACATACAAGCCACGCCCAGCCAGTCACATGACCACCAAGCCACACCCACAAATTAGGCCATGCCCACAGAACTGGTTGTTTAAAAATTGAATTCCACCTCTGCACCTTTGGCATATAGATTTGCTGATCACATGAAAATATTTTCGGACAACACTGGCTCCTGCTGCCAAGAAATAGAGATGAGCACTGTGTCTTAGAGTCAGACATGACTGGACAAGGAAACCTTCTCTGCTTAATTGGTTTCCATCCATTGCTTCTCGTCCTGCCTTCAGGTGCTTTGCAGAATAGGTTGACTCCCTCTTATTTGTGGCAATCTTTTAGACATTGGAACATTGCTATCAGGTTACCCCTAGTCCTTTCCATTAAACTAGACATACTCAATTCCTGCAACCATTCTACATATTTTTAGTTTCCAGTCCCCTAATTTTAATTGGTTCAGATTTATCAACATTCTGAAATTTTGAGTCTAGGGATTTATGTTTGTCTATCTCCCACTTAGTGGTCTGTCCCCAGTTTTTAACCGGCATTTTCCATTTTTTTGTACTTCCCTTTGGAGTATTTAGGCGTTGCCAGTCTTCCATCCCCCACCTGCCCCCAGTTTTTAATGTCTATTGTGTTTAGCTGAGGCTATTTTTCTGTCTCATCACATGTCTTGTCTCCTCTTTCTCAGATTTACTTGAGCTTAATTTTCTACATTCTGTTGTGAGCTGGAAACCAATTTCTACTATTCTTTTGCTTTGTTACAATGGGATATATCTGAACATGAAACC
This sequence comes from Bungarus multicinctus, assembly GCA_023653725.1. NCBI lineage: Eukaryota > Metazoa > Chordata > Lepidosauria > Squamata > Elapidae > Bungarus > Bungarus multicinctus. The sequence goes on along the minus strand of CM042846.1, from coordinate 35,983,101 downwards.
ATTTGGGGTCAAACTGTTTATTGTGAAAATAGCTGATTGTCAGAAGTTACATTATTTTCCTAATAGCTTTGAAAAAAAGTGCCCCAAACTAAAAAAAAAAAAATAGTACATGTTAAAAATGAAGGTATTTTGGAGAACACAGGTACAAGAAAACTGGAAAGTAGAGAGATGCCATTAACTATTCTTTTTCCCCAGGTTCCCTTTTAATCTCACCCCAATATTCACAAATGTTCCAAAAGATAACAACAAGAAGACAAAGGATAATTTGTTCCCCTGGCGTTTTAAAATAATCGTCTGCTTTGCAATGCACTTATGGAATATGCTGCCTCCCTCAATAAATGCACGGTCCCTACAAAGGTGAGAGATGGGAAGCCAATTTTCTGCCACTTGCTTTGGTGACTTCATTCTGATTACAAACAGGGCATCTGTCATTTAGTCTTTGCCTATCTGAACCTACGTATTAACTGTTGTGTCCAAAGAAGATCACCAATGCCAATGTGTCCAAAGAAGATCACCAATGCCAATCACACCAGCAAGGTGAACAAATCAATGACACATCAGGAGAAGCTTCTTGCTCAAGTTCTGTTAAGCTATTGAGTCTGGAGAGGTGCCAACTCATTTGTTTCTGAGTCTGCTCTTTTTCAGGTATTTGGGACTGGGTCTTATCTTTATCTTTTCTACCCCTCATTTCTTAAAATTGTGTTCTAAACATGTTCTCTCTTGAAACAGAGTTTTCTGTTATCCCAATCCAATCTCCAGATAGCTTTACATAGAGAGAGAGACAGAGAGAAAGGAGAAAGAGAGAGATAAGGAGAGAGAGAGAGAAGGAGAGAGAGAGAGAAGGAAAGAGAGAGAGAGAGAGAGATCCTTTCTTCAGATAGTTCAATATAAGCCAATTGGTAATCAAGGAGCTTGCTACTGGATAGTGAGAGTGAATTTCATGACTAAGTAGGATAGACTAGTTTACATTGCCCTGATGAACACGAACTGTGGAACAAGAACCAGGACCATAAAGTGCAGAACAGCAGTGGAAATTCACAGCCTTACATCTCAGTTGTTGCCCTAGAAACTTAAGTATCATCGGCCAAGAGAACTTCTGTGGTTACCATGCTGGGTCTCATAGAATCCAGATGACAAGTCTGATTGGTTGGGTATATTAAAGCAGGTTTATTATTTAAACCCAAATCCTGACAATGTCTTTTGGAATTTCCAATGGCTGCTTTTTACTCCAGCAATGTGGACAAATTCTGGCTATACTGTGCATAACAGCAGGACTTCATGAAGTAATTTAAAAACTCAAGAAGAGAGAGACAGAGATAGAATGAGAAATGGAGAGCCTATAGATACAGATAGATGTATACAACTCTAAAATAGTTCATTTGTGTGGGCAAAGTACTAAACTGCACATTTCAAAGTGCTGGACTATCAGACTTGAAGCCAAGCAGATTAAAAGACATTCTCCCTATACTTATAATATCCATAATATTAAGAGGAAATATCTGAAATAGAATTGGAATTTCTTCTAGGTGTATTTAATGAAAACTAAATACACTAGGTGTATTTAATGAAGACTAATAAAATAACAAAACACATTCTTATTAAGGATTAATTATACTTGTTGCATAGAATAGCCTGGTCTCTGTTCTCATTTCCTGGAACAAAGATAAGATAGTGCAGAAGTGGTATTCAGCAGGTTCTGACCAGTTCTGGGGAACTGGTAGCAGAAATTTTGAGTAGTTCAGAGAACTGGCAAATACCACCTTTGACTGGCAGGGGTCGGCTTCAAAAATTAGTTGCTGGTGGGCATGGCCATAGTGGGCATGGCCTATTTGGCCTCTTGCACCATGGTGGGGAGGCATTTTTGCCTTCCCCAGGCTCCTGAAGCTTTCCTCGAGTCTCTGGGAGGGCAAAAACTATCTCCCCAGGCTCAGGAGGCCCTCCGGAGGCCAGAAAGGGGCCCATTTCCAGCCTTCCAGAGGCTCCAAGAGGGCCATTTTTCACCGTCCCTCAGCCTCTGCATGGGCCCTGAACTTACCTTGCATCCAAAATGGCTGCATGGAGACACCTGGGATGGGAGGGTGGGATTTGGAGATTCTCCGAACCGGCCATAATATTAGCAGCGGGTTCTCCCAAACCCGGGTGAACCCATAGCAGCTCACCCCTGGATCTATCCCCTGTTTGAGTGAGTTTTCCATCACCTTGCTTTGTATCCTTCCCTTCTTGGATGAAGCGAGTGGTTGAATTTTCTGAGCATTCAAACAGAATCAAAGTAAAGGACTGTTTATGCCATTAGTGAGTACCCCCTACTCAGAAGATATGCTTCTTCTTCCCTTTTCTAAAAAAAAGGGGATATTGGAAATTGATTTTTTTTAATGATAAATTATAAAAGAATTAAGGAATTCCTACAGTTAATAAATTATTTGTATCTTCTTACCTTGACATGTTGCTTCTTGTGATGCTCATATTATAAAAAAGCCATGGTGGCACAGTGGTTAGAATGCAGTATTTCAGACTAATTCTGCTGACTGCCAGAAGTTTGATCCTGACCAGCTCAAGATTGATTCATCCTTCCATCTTTCCAAGGTCGGTAGAATGAGGACCCAAATTGTTGGAGGCAATATGCTGACTCTGTAAACCGCTTAGAGAGGAATGTAAAGCACTGTAAAGTGGTATATATGTCTAAGTACTATTGCTATTGTTAACCCAGGAAAGTGGATGTTATGTTCAATGATCACTTTAGTGCTAGTTTGATTTTAGTACATCTGAAGAGACAAGCCACTATTAAAACACAAGAGTGGTTTGTCTCATCGGCCTTAAGAATGGTTAAGCCACAAAATCATTATGTGGGTGACCTTCCTTTGGATCCTTCTCTATTGATGAATTACAATAAATCACACTTTACAGTAACTGCGATCCAACTGCGATCCATGTGGTTAATGGATAAAAAGAAGTTGCAAAACAAAGAAACCTCAATAAAGCCTTTAAGCATGTCTAAACCCTGAAGTAGGTTAAAAGGCTAAATATTCATCATAGTTAACTGTTTAGCTAAAAATCTCACATTTGTCAATTTATTTGAATAAAGGAGTGCTGTATACCCAGACAGGTAGACAGACAGACACTGGTGCTTTGGTTTTTTGCCTCTGTTTGTTGTTCTCCATTATAAAGTGTGCTAGTTGACGACTACTGAAGCCCATAGGTCAGAGAATAGCATTTTGATGGATTATGGGATTGTAACTGTCCCTGCCAGCTGACAGCTTTTATTGGCTGGAGGATGAGCCTGTAAACCTTTATATAATTATTGTATTACAGCCGCTGTGCCTCTGTGTTGCTGGCGCTTGTTCAGGGATCAATGTGGAGATAATTTCAAAAATGAATAGTAAGTATTGATCGTCCCTTGGCGAAGCCTTATCAGTGTCTGAGGCAGACTACTGTAGATTATAACTTCAATGTCATTTATGATGATATGATACGTATTCCAGAGTAGCAATTTAAACAAAGGGCTGATTTAATTCACAATGGATTTTTGTAGCTTGAGGGGTAATAAATCACAATCTGTGTAATTTTTAGAAATGAACATATGTTGGCAGTAGTTCAGGGCAGTTCCTGGGAGATCGGGAAATGACCAGGGAGGGCAAATATCAGCAAAGAACCTCTTCTGAATGATTGGCCTTTACTTGATTCTGACATTCAGATGACCTTGGGGCCTCCACTGGCAGCTGCTGGTTAATTTGCTTCAGTGAGGACACAGTTTAACTTTCTATCTGTCTGCCAATTACCTGACATTTTCAACTTATCACCATCTATTTTTTAAATTATTGGAGGCACATCCACATTTTGAGAAGAAGGAGGGGTAGGGGGAAATAAGGCAAAAGGTTTTTTTTATTTGTTTCTTTTGCTCTGCAACATGTCAGTAGAGGGGATGATTGCAAATGACTTAGGAGTGGAAGCAATAAAAATATAAAGTAAGCTTTTTAAAAAAAAAACTTGATGCACATTGTCAAACAACTCTACAGTATGGTTTGGTTTTCAGAGATTTCTTTAGCAAGGTGACAAAAAGACATTTAAGATAATGAGTGGGATGGCTCACTGTCATTTTTGTCAAGCAGTTTCCACTGGAATTGTTTAATTATAAAACTACTAGTAGATGCTCTTAATAATATTGCTTTTAAATAATGGAATGGGATGTGATACTAGATCTGTGATCTTGCAATACAGTGGACCTTCAGGAAGGAATAGGAGAAGGAACAAGGTGGAATCACTAGCATCCACATCAATGATCTAGAAGAGTGTTTCCCAACTCTGGCAACTTTAAGATTTCTGGATTTTGGCTGGAGAATTCAGGGAGTTGAAGTCTAGACAATGTCCAATTGTTGAGAAACAATTGTCTAGAACAGAAATGTCAAACTCCTAGCCCGTGGGCCAGATGCATCACATGCTGGTGACACCCACACTCAGTTTAGCAAAGGGGGGAAAAGTCCCAATACATCATGTGAGGCTGCCATGACGACATGAGTTTGACACCCCTGGTCTAGAACAAGCATGGCAACCTTAAGACATGTCTTCAACTCCCAGAATTTTGCAGCCAGCCATGCTGGCTGGGGAATTCTGGGAATTGAAGTCCATGTGTCTTAGAGTTGCCAAGATTGGGAATGCCTGATCTAGAGAGCCCTCCCTGGGATCTCTATGGCACATATCTTTTCTGCTGAAATTTTAGTTTGTCTGGGTGTGGTAAATAGTCCTTTTCTTTTATCAACTGATGTTGATTTGTCAGGAAAGTTGGCTGCTGCCTTTCCTAATAATTTTACATTAAGTAAATTGTAGCATTTTTTTTTTCAAATTGTTGCCAGTCATAAACTTGCCCAACTCTCTTTTTTTTTTTGTATTGGCAAAAAGGAGTGTTAATTTTATTCATAACCATTACCAGATTTGTGGCCATTTACTTCTTTCTCTGATTCTTCACCCAAAGTTTTGGTGTCTGCTCTGGCTTTTCTACAATCAGTTCACATACCATGTATGAGTACTTAAATGATGTTGAGTTCCACTGTTTACATTCCCATTTATATCTTCCTTATATTTGTTAGATTCTGAACAACTATCAAATACATTAACTAGTCTTCTGTTTAATTTATCCTAAATGTATGTATTTGTTTATTTAGGCAGCAAATAATTTGAATGTGCTCTGCTTGTTACAGATTGGTGCAGAGCAGCAATGGGATGACACACTGTGTAGAAGTATTAGGATGAGGTGATGCATTTCCAGAAGGGAGGAGATAGATCCTCAAGTAGAACCTCTATCCAGGATTGATGCTCTTACAGTGGCAGCTCTGAGAATTAATTCCAACTGGAGATTTGTCATTTTGAGGAATGCATTGGGCTTGGAGGATTTATAGCATTTGGAATGTGCCAATCTCAGGCAGGAAAAGACCATTGCACTGCAATGAGGAATTGGGGTAATAGGAACGTGTTGGGTATGTGATGGTTAAATCTGTATGATTCCTCAGATCTCCCATATTTGCAATTACCTGCTTACATCTTGAAGGACAAATTTCTGTTTACTGACTGGCTATTACTAGACCCAACCATTCTCATTAAATTTTACCCAATCCCCAACATTTTCATTTAAGTTCAAAGAACTGGAAGAAGCAGATAATTTGGACTTCTTCTAGTTGGGTTTCCTCTGGTAAAGATAGGATGGAGGTGGTAAAACTGCCCTAGTATTTTTTTTTTGTTTCTGTCATTTAGTGCCATCAATGATGAATCTGTATGAATCAACTATGGGAATTTATAATAGGAAGCATAGTATTGTAGTGATCTTCCTCCTTTCTTTGTGGATGGTTCTAGTTGGTGTTGACTGGTCGAAGAAAAGTTTAAGCCAAACTTCCTGGTTTGTGGGGTATCCTAGTTGTCCTTATTTAATCTGTACAGACCAATTGTTGGATTAAATCAGTCGTACATCTTGACCAAGTGACCCTATTGAGATCTTGTCCTAGTGCCTGAAGTTGTTAGGGTCTAGAGGAGAGAAGAAGAGGCTAAGTTCATCCTTGCTAAATTTGTGCCTTCTCTGTGATCCAAGTACATTATACAAAAGTTGATTTTCTAAGACAGTGAAATCTTCTTGGGTGGCTTGGCTTTTTGCTTAAAGTGGCCAATTAAAGGATTCAGTCATTGATACAAAGATGATACATTTAACAGCTGTGTACAGTACCACTGAACACCAGAATCTTATAAAATATCCTAATTTAAGGCCTCATTAACTTGTGTAATAACTTTGATGTTGCATTTGCAATGCTTTACTGTAGTTAAGGGTCAAGAGACATTTACAGTAACTAAAAACATTTCAAAAACTTTTAATTAGGTCCATTTCAAAATGGTTTGTATCTAAGGTAGATTCTGCTTTTATTTCATCTATCTTTTTTAAAAAGGAAATGCTTTAAATATTTTAAATCCTTTTAGTATAAATAAGAAAAAGTGGAGCACTGTATCAAATGTCAAATCAACTTGCTGATTTATATATATTTAGCTTACTTTAAGAAAGCCAATCTGTATATACAAATCAGTTTTCATTGCCTTATTGGATAGTAAAATGAAAGACATAAAGACAGCATTGTTCATTAGTGATTACCCAAGCATTAAAAGAACTGGCACAACTAATACAAACTAATGTCATAAAGCCATATGTTTTGGAAGATTTGTTGACCATGTGCAAATATGAGAGGGAAAAAGATTTCAGAAATGCTAGAAGCCTGAAACTAACAAGTTCAGATTTTTATTAGTTTTTCAAAATATAAATACCAAGAAAAATGAACATAATGGGAAATAATGGGAGGAAAAGGGGAAGAGGAAAAAGTGTAGGGTGAAGGGAAAAACAAAAAGAAAAGCACTGACTTCCAAAACTAACATCATAAAACAGGAGGTCCCACTTAGCTTCTCTTCCTTTGTCACTGCTAATGTCTGCAGGACAAAATCTTGTTTCTCAGCCGGTCTTTGAAAACTTGCAGATTTGCACACAAACTACAAATCACTATGTAGAGTAGAAAGCAGGTTTCAAGAGTTTTAATGTCAAACAACAAATTTCCATCCGACAAGAATGGTATCCCAACTGGTCTAGGTTAGCACTGGAAGCTTCTTTAAAGGTATAAACACATCCACCTAAATGCTTCTATCTCCTATCCATGCCCCTAATTATTCCCTTAATCACCCCTTAATCACCTCTTATTCCCATCATCTGGTTTACCTAATAAGTCCACTATTTCCTTCCCTATCACCTATCCATCGCTCATGCTTCCTATCTCATTGTAAGTGAACTAAATAGTTAAACTTTCCCCATCACCCATTTCTTCAGCCCAATTGATTCAACTGTTATCATAACTGAGCTGTTATCTCTTTCAGTTTGGCTTTTGGCAGAATCATCTAATTAATGTCCAAAATCCATCAAACACAGATAGGAGTTTCCCTTCAAGTTACCCTATGACTGACTGAGGATCCCTTCACATGTCATCATTCTCCGAAGCTGCAACTGATGGGCTCAGATCATCTTCCCAGCAGGCTACCTGTTACTCCAGACCATAGGTGTCAAACTCGCTACGACATGTCGTCATCACATGACGTATCACAACTTTTCCCCCTTCGCTAAACTGAGGGTGTGCTTGATGTATCTGGCCCATGGGCCACAAGTTTGATACCCCTGCTCCAGATCATCAAGGATGATTCCATGCAATTCAAACACAATTCCACACAATCCAGGATGCCTAAAATTGTGTTAATTGATATTGTCCAAGAACTGCAGGTTTCCCACAAAGTTTGAGAGGATGGAATGCTTCATGGAATATGGGAATAACTGGTATCCTAAATCTATTCAAGCTAAAGGGGTTGAAATATAAAGAAGAAAAGACAGGAGCTGGGGAGTAATATGACCCTTCAGGCTACAAAATAAAAGCTCAGAATGGAAGCATTGCTTCTTCCTCTCTTCTATATTGAATATACTTCCAAATTCTCCTGGATTTGAACTCAGTAATATTTTTTTTCCCCTCTGGAAAAGCCGAAGTCAAAATGATGCACAAGGACTGAGATAAAATAATGCAGAATTTGTCAGTTATTGGGTCGTAACAGGCTTCGTCTCAACCCGACCAAAACCGAGTGGCTGTGGTTTCCTGCGCCCAGATACAGCCAGCTGGTTCCTTCGCTGGCCGTGGGGGGAGAGGTTCTGACCCCCGTGGAAAGGGCGCGCAACTTGGGTGTCCTCCTGGACGTATGGCTGTCTTTAGAAGAACACATTGCAGCCGTCACCAGGGGGGCTTTTTATCAGATTCGTCTGATTCACCAGTTGCGGCCCTTTCTGGATCTGGGTGCACTTCGCACAGTCACTTCCGCCCTCGTTATCTCCCGCCTGGATTATTGCAATGCTCTCTACATGGGGCTCCCCTTGAAGAGTCTCCGGAGGCTACAGTTAGTCCAGAATGCAGCCGCGCGGGTGATCATGGGTGCCCCTCGGAGCTCCCACGTTACACCGCTTCTCCGCAGGCTGCACTGGCTTCCTGTGGCCTTCCGGATTCAATTCAAGGTGGTACTGATGGTATTTAAAGTGCTCCATGGCTCGGGACCTGGCTCGCCTACTGCCATCGTCTACCTCCCGCCGCCCAGTACGCTTCGACAGGGTTGCCCTACTTGGGGTACCGCCGCCTGATCGTTGTTGGCTGGCGGCCCCGAGGGTGCGGGCTTTCTCTGTGGGAGCCCCCTCCCTGTGGAATGATCTCCCCCCGGAGATACGAGCCATGACGGACATCCTGACCTTCCGGCGCGCGGTTAAGACCCTATTTTTTAAACAGGCTGGCCTGGCCCAGTAAGGGTTTTTGGGGGTTTTATACCTAATCTTGGGTTTTAGTTTTTAATCTTCCATTTTAAATTTTTATTAATCCCGGATTTTTAAATGTGTAATTGTAGTTAGACGGGATGCAGCCGGTTTATCTATTTAATTCAGTTTTAAATTTATTTAAATTATATTTACTCTATGTACTTTTATTAGGCTGTACACCGCCCCGAGTCCCTTTTTTGGGAGAGGGAGCGGTATAGAAATATAAATATAAATAAAAATAAAAAATAAATTCCTTTTAGCTCCAAGTAACAATAAGATGAAACTTGATGTGTTTTCTCACCATTTCCAAATATTCATCATAAGAAGTTGCCTTCTCTGGAACATTGTGCCCTCCCCCGCACCAAGGTAAGATCCACCCCTACCCTCAAAACCAGGCTCTGCACCTAGAAAAAGCAGCTTGGCAATCATCAGACAGTAGCATGAATTGACAAGAGCAAATGTTGCCATTGCTAGTTTTTCGATCAATTAACTCTCTTAGTAGATTGCGGAAAAGATGTAGATGCCATAAATAAAAATGCACTGCAATATTTTGATTAACAATGTAATTTAATATAGGCTAGACAATAATAGAAATAAGCCAACTCAAAAATGATATGTTAATTAAGGCCTCTTCATCAAAGTGGAAGACAGTACTGAATGAAAAAGACCCTTGAATAAGAACTGATAAAAAATTCATGTCGGCCAACAATATAATACTGCTGCTAAAAGAAGAAACACATTTTGGGGTTTAATGAACTAAAATATAGTTTTCAATTGCAGTGGGCTGTTGGGGGTTCACAGGGGTTCAGGAGAGCCCCTAGCTAAGATTCTGTGCAGTTCAGAGAACCCCCAAATCCCACTCCTGGCTGGCCCTACCCACCTCTCCCAGGAGTCCCCATGTGGCTCATTTTGGATGCAGGTAAGTGCATAGCGGCTCAGGGAGGGCAAAAAATGGGCCTCTTGGAAGTTCAGGAAGGCTGGAAATGGGCCGGTTTCTGGCTTCCAGAGAACCTCCGGAGCCTGGGAAGGTTGTTTTCACCCTCCCGGAGGCTCGAAGAAGGCCTCTGGAGCCCAGGGAGAGCAAAAACACCCCCACCACCATGGTGCAGGAGGCCAAATAGGCCACACCCACCATGGCCACGCCCACCCAGCAACTGGGCAGAGAACCCTTTGCTAAAATTTTTGAAGCCCAACCCTGTTTCAATGATAGCAAATAGTTGTTCCATTTTGTTTTGTGCTGAACAGACCTCACTGAATTTGAGTAAAATATCAAATTATAGCACCACATTTTTAGAAGGATTGGGACAAACTTGAAGAGGTTTGGAGAAGAGCAACTACGATGGACTAGGAATTAAATTGTATAAAGAGTGATTGAAGGAGCTACAATTACACGTATGCCTTTAGATGGGAAGAGTAAAAAGGAACACCACAGTCTTCAAACGGTAAAAGAACAGCACCGAAGGAGGTCAAGATGTGTCATCCATTGTTCTAAAATGCAGACTTTCGAGACCTTTAAGCTGTAGAAAGTCAAAGTCTGATTGATTTTTAGATAAATTCTTCTTCTTAGGGAGATCAAATTTAATAGTGGAATCTATTACCCAAGGTAGTTGTGGGTCTCCCTTCATTTGATAAGTTCAGGCAGAAGTTACCATTGAACAATAAATAAACACAATACAGCCAACTGGGAGGGATATTTTAATTTGGATTTGTGTCCTCAGCAAGGAGATGGACTTTATTTCTATGATCTCTGCCAACTTTATGACTTTCTGAAAATAAATTGGAATGTTCAGATAGAAGGTTTGGAAAAGAGGTAATAGGTGTGTGCGTATGTGTGAAAAGTAAAAAAAAATACTCTATTGCCACTGATAATTAGATACAGGTAGTCCTCAATGTATGGCCACAATTGAAACCAAAATTTATGTTGTTAAGTGAAAAAATTGTTAAGTGAGTTTTGCCCCATTTTATGACTTTTCTTGCCACATTTGTTAAGTGACTCACGGAAATTGCTGAATTAGTAACATGGTTGTTAAGTCATTCTGGCTTCCCATTGACTTGACTTGTAAGAAGGTTGCAAAAGGGGATCACGTGACCCCAGGACACTGCAATAGTCATAAATGTGAGTTGATTGTCAAGCATCTGAATTTTGATCATGTAACATTTTTCAATGCCATTGTAACTTCTAACTGTTGTAAGTCAAGGACTACCTGTAGTTTTGATAGGATCTGTATGGAAGCATAATCATGACAAGGAAAGATTTAAGTGATCAGCTGATTTCCTTAGAAAAAAATAGTAACATTATTGGGTTTGGGAGTAGAGAAGAATCTGGATCTTTTAGACCATAAAGTACATAATTTGTACTTTCCCAGGAAGCCTTCCTTCACTATTGCAATTCTAAGTAAAAATAAATGGAATTGTAAAACTGAGGCATGAAGGTTGCCTCCTTACAGATTTAATGCTCAGTAAAATCTTTCAGTTCAGTTCCAGTGTCAGAACATGAATGAACTAATTAAAGGATGTCCCTGATAAAGAATGGGATCTCTTTATAGTATCACAGCAATGTTTTATTCAAATTATGATTCTTTTATTTTCATTGAAAGATTCTTCATAACTCACTTTCTCTGGTGTTGCTCACAATGAAATTACAATGTGATTACTATAAAATGTGGATGTTCTGAATCAAACAAAAGTAAATTTAAAATAATCAGTCACAGCTCTATTTGTGAGATATAATTAACCATAAGTCCAACACAAAGGGTTTTGGGCTGAGTACTGAATAAACAACATTAAATGCCACAATAGGAAGGCAGATTCTTGTACCGATACAATTTTCAGGCATTTACCAAGTTCAAAGACAATTTGTACTAGTGTCATTTGAAAGTTCAAAATTCACAATTGTGCAGAGGAATGATGCCAGGATCTGCACTAGCACCCACAATAATGGTAACAGAACACTATGAAAGTTCTATTCAGGTGACAAGATTGGATTTCTGAATATAAGAAAAGCAAGAGGCAACAGACAAAGCCAAGCTTTGCATGAAAAACATATTATATTCAGTAGCCACATCCAGGAATAGTTGTGGAAAAAAAATGCAGAGGTGAAATCCTGAAGTACAAGTGTCTTCTGATATGAATGGTTAAGGGCACCTCATTCTGGTAATGCAGAATGAGGTTTGGAATTTGGCTTTGCTATGGAACTTTGAGCTATCATTCCTACCCTACATAAAATACATTTACCATCCTTCCTCCCTATAGAATATAATGTCATTGTACTTTGTCAAGGTTGTTACAGTTCATTCTCAAAACACTTACAATACAGATTTGATAGTCCATCTGGTCCAAGCATTTTTCTTGGTTTACTCTTTTTAATTGCTTTTGAGAGTTCCCTTATCATTATGGTCCATTCATATATTTTGTTTGTCTATGATTCATAGTAGATTTTGTTTAAACATGTGTTCACCTTTGTATTTAATGTATTCATCTATTTTCTCCTTTATAGAAATTAGAATAATAATTATAAAATATAATTCACTAATTGAATGGTTACATTGTATGGTTACATTGCATTAGTCGTTAACTATTAGCATTGTAATTTCATTATTTGCTTTTGTTTTTCTTTCAGTTAAAAACCAATCATTTATCTGGTTTATTCGCAAATTTAAAATTCCTTTGCTTTTAATTTTATTTCCATTTCTCTCTTTGTTAAATGGATAAACTTGCTGTAAAATCCTAATTTGTTGTGGGCTACTTATATTGCCTGGATAATTCCTTGATTCTTCACTTCCTTTTATTTCATCCAGCATAAAACAAATTTTAAAGAAGGATTTTTTTCCCTTCATCCTGCCATTTAAAAAGTATTACTAAATCTTATATTTCCAGAAAGTATACTGAATTAGTTGTTTAAGTAAAAGCTACAATAACTCTTTTTGCCTCTCTTTGAACAATTCCTTCTGTAGACTGCAAACTATGTTCTAGAGGTATGGTTCAATGTGAAAATTAACTTCATATCTAAAAAACAAAACTGATAAAGAATTCAATACAATATGAAAACCATTTCACTAATTATTAATCTTACAAATAGGTTTGCACCACATTCAAAACTAGGGTTTTCTTTAGCATAGAATTGTACTTCTTTATGATTTTCTACACTTTAAAGATTAGGCAGTGATTATTGCAATTTCTTTCTATTGAAATTTCTATAATTTATCATTTGAGCTATACCAGTTATAGTTAATGATTGCATTAAAAAGCCAATTTAAAAATTGATTTATTTTATAATGCTGACACAACATTTCAAACTGATTGCGATTCCAAGATGCAGATATATATTAATGTCTTTTTGATTTTTCAGCTAATTTTCTAAGTTGATTTCCTTTTTATCTATTTGCTGTTCTTTTATTCTTGATTGGTAGTTGTTACTGTTGCAAATTAATAAATTACCACATTTGAAAACAAACAAAAATGAAATGTGATGCTAACAGCTAATGATTTGCTTAGCAGCATGATTATACACTTCCTATATCAGGACGGTCAAATTCATGGCCCGCTGGCCAGATGCATCATGTGCTGACCACATCCATGCCCAGTTTAGCAAAGAAGAAAAAAGTTGTGATATGTCATGTGACTACACTGTGATGGTGCAAGTTTGACACCGCTGTCCTATGTTAAAAAGTGCAAACTGGGAAATAATGTCAGATACAGGAAGTATCTGGGGACGTTGAATCTTATTCGTTATCTTTATTTTAAAAACTGCTTGTTCCTATAGTAGTGTCTTCATCACTTATCACATGAGCCTTTTACCAACCTCATTCAAGACTGGGATATTTACTCCAATCATCTGAAAATTTTAGAAAAGTCTTCCTAACCATTTCACAGGCTGTTTGTCCCTGGAATCAGTGGCTCAAGAGCAACCTGCAGACAATACAGTATACAATCTTCTAGTCACTTTTTTTTCAAAGACCCATAATGATCCTTCTATTTTGATTTATCCTTTCTGTCTTCGCAACTGATTTGGGAAAGTACTGGGTTTATAGCAATAGCACTTAGACTTATATACTGTTTTACAAGTGCTTTACAGCCCTCTCTAAGCAGTTTACAGAGTCAGCATTTTGCCCCCAATAATTTGGGTCCTCATTTTACCCACTTCAGAAGGATGGAAGGCTGAGTCAACTTTGAGTCTGGTGAGATTTGAACTGCCAAGTTGCAGGCAACTGGCAGTCAGCAGAAATAGCCTGCAGTACTGCGCTCCAACCACTGCACCTTTTTATTAATTTGTTACCTGATTTGTAACCATTTTTCCGGATTTCCAACCATTTTTCATTGTTATTTTGGATACTGTCCACCATAACAGGAGCCTCTGTGGCGCAATGGTTAGAGTGCAAGCTACTTCTGCAGCCAGCTGCCTACCATTTGGCAGTTCAAATCCCACCAAGGCTCCAGGTTGACTTAGCCTTCCATACTTCTGAGGTGGGTAAAATAAGGACCCAGATTGTTGTGGGCAAAATGCTGACTCTGTAAACTGCTTAAAGAGGGCTATAAAGCTCTATAAAGCGTTATATAAGTCTAAATGCTATTGCTATAACCAATTCTTTATAATATTCTTCCATTTCACTAAATCCTTGTACAAGTTCAGGCAAATTTTTAGAGAAGAAGCTAGATCAACTTTTAAATTATTTTTCAGAATATATCTCCTCCTAGATTACCAGTATGTATTAATACTATCTGGCTATGCTAAGGCACATTCTTGAATGTGTTGAGATTTCAGGGGAAAGGGAAAAATGTAGACATCATTTACCTTGAGGTGTACACTTTGCTACAGTCTCCAAAGAATCTGATCCAAATGCTGCTTGCTGTTGGACTATAAGTTTTCTAAGACAGGAGATATATCTGGCTGTTTGTTGAGTGCCATGCACATTTACAACAGTGTCCAAAATTATAAATATTTTATCTCTGGGAATGAATGACTTCTAGAAGGTACCAATCACTGTGCTATTCTTGTCTTCTCTGAACACATTTTTGTCATTAGAGGCAAGAAGATATTGAATTCTTTTACTCGCTTTCCTCTCTGTGAAAAATAATGATGGTTTTAGTGCTTTCTCTGTCTCTCCCTCCCTCCTTTCCTTCCTCCTTCTTATGGGTGTGTGTGTGTGCGTACACATGCACACCATAGCACATAAACATTGTGAATACAGCACATAGTGTATATATGAGCATACTGGATTGTAAAATCTGACGGCATAGCACTACCATATAATTTTACATGCTCTGGGTCCTCTTGAGCCTTCAAAGACAGTATTTATTAGCCCTTAGACCAAACTATGTGCATGCCATATCATTACTAGCTCAGGGGGAATCATTTGAACCAATGTAATTTACTCAATATTGGTCAGTTTGACTCCTGACCCTTGTCCCTGGATGGTGTATCCTTAGCAACCCTTGATATCTGTTAAGTCAGGGTGTGCTTATTGGTCGCATCTGTGACAGCTTGCTAAAGGCTGCTTAACACTGTTTTTTTGGGGTGGGTGGGAATGCAATGTATATTTCACTCTGGCTATTATTTATTTAAACAAACAGGATTAAAATAGTAGAGCTTCTAAATTTGGGCTGTAGAAATTTGGACGACCAACAGATATAGGAAACCATAACTTTTTGTCCCCATCTAATGGCTGTCTGGAATTTTGCAGTCCAAATTTAGAAGCCTTACTATAGAGGAAAGAAGGAATAAGAAGTAGATATAGACATAGACATACGCAGTTGTTAAGGGGAGGAGAAAATAAAAAAGAGGGGTTCACATGCACACCTGTATTGTTTTGAAGTGTAAATAATTTAAAGTAATAACTTTTTAAAGCAAGAGAGCCACATTGAAAGAGTGCATGATAAGGGTTAATTTCTCCTTAGAGGCTAATAGCAAAAAGTATCCTAGAAACAAACCTAATTTAACAGCTTTGCTTCCACATTATTTAACAACTCTAAAAATGCTTTATCATAAGGTTGTTGTCTGTATGAAGAAATAAGACCTGCACATTTTATACAAAATGCTGTACATGTTCTGTGAATATGCTGGTTTCTTTCTTTATAAACTTTTTGTAACCTGTTCCACAGGGTTTTTTTTAATCAGACAAACCTGTTTTTACTTAAATGCAATTAATTCTTAGTTCTTTTATTAACTCTAATTATTTTGAAGCATTCTGTACAGTGGTGGGATTCAAAAATGTTTACTACCAGTTCTATGGGTGTGGCTTGGTGGGCCTGGTGTGGCTTGGTGGGCGAGGTTTGGTGGGCGAGGCTTGGTGGGCATGGCAGGGGAAGGATACTGCAAAATCTCCATTCCCTCCCCACCCCATTAACCTGCTTTCCAGCTCCGTTCTCCTGTGCAGGACAACAAAAGAAGAGCCAGCCAATCATCTGGGACTTGGGAGGAAAAGAATACATGGGGGTGGAGCCAGTCAGAGATGGTATTCTGAACTACTCAAAATTTCTGCTACCGATTCTCTGAACTACTCAAAATTTCCACTACCGGTTCTCCAGAACTGGTCAGAACCTGTTGGATACCACCTCTGATTCTATAACACCTTTTTTAAATGTCTATGGAGATTCTCAGTAATCTGGGTCATGGTTGTCCCAAAGGTGCTTTTCAAAAAGCAACTGGACTTCCTTTGTTTTTTCTTTGATGGGGTTTCACTTCTCATCCAAGAAGCTTCCTCAGTTCTTTTAATTGGATATAATTTGTCCCTTTAGAAAATCTTCATTGGATTTCACTCCTAATTTGGCCCTTAATCTTTCTTGTTAGTCCCAAAGATTAAACTTCTTGGATGAGAAGCAAAACATCCTCAAAGAAAAACCAGAAAGTCCAGTTGCCTCTTGAAAAAAAACCTTTGGGACAACCATGAATCTGGATGACTGAGAATCTTCATAGATACTTTGTTGTTAGTACAATCTTTACATCTCCCAGTGGGCATGTTTTCAATTTTGACCAGACTGGGTGAAAGATGCTTCTCTTGTTTCTTCATCAACCCACCACCTGTCCACAATTCTGAAAACTTTATTAAATATCTTTATATTGTAATACAAGTAGTCCTCAATTTATATCCTGTTGTTTAATGACTGGCTGCAATAATAACAGTGTCAGAATGGATACTTTATGGCCATTAAAGCACTTCTGGCCATTATAAAATGTCAGATCACCACCTCAACCATATGTCTGCATTTTGGGCACTTGCAACGCGTTCACAAATTTGCCAAGTTCACTGGAATAATGTGGTTGCCATCTGCAATGTTCTCTGTTGGCTTTCCCAGAAAGTCAATGGGGAAGCAAGGAGGGAAGGATGCAAGTGGAAGGAATGTTGGATCTGAGGTCCATTCCTCTAGCATGCTGAGATATTTCTCTTACCCTTTAGTCTTTCAGAATGCTAGATTTAGGAGCATTTTCCCCTCCTCACCTGAAGGCTCAGAAAGACTCTGGAAAAGAGGAGAAATGATAATAAATACTAGTGTTTTGAAAGACTCAGAGTACTGGCATTTGCTAGTATTTCCCCTCCAGAGGGGAAGGGAAAATACTAGCAAATGCCTCTGTTCTGAAACTTTCAGAAAACTGGTATTTGCTAGTGTTTTTGCCAAATTCCAGACAGGAAATCCAGCCTCAAATCTGTTAAAAAGCTAGTGTATACCATGATTCTTCTTCCAACAGAGTGGGGAGACAGCTTAGATCTTCAAGTTATGGTGGGAGGCTCAAGCTCTCCCCCTACCCCATGATGACTCAAACCTTCTCCCAGGTGGTGTGTTAATGACCCCTGCTGTCTCTTAATGAGCACAACTAGAAGAACTAGGGTTGTGGTCATGTTGTGGAGTGGTCATGTGGCATCTCATTTGAGGACTGCTTCACTCAATGACCAAGATTCTGAGCCCATTTGTGGTTGTAAGGGGAGGACTATGTCTATAGGAATTCTGCTTCCTTTTTTCCGTGAAGCTAAACTATCTCTGTTGATCTTCTCTAAAAAAAAAATTCCGTGGAACTTCAGATGAATTTAGGAATAATAGAATAACCTGTTCTTCATTTCTTTGCTTATTTTAACACTGCAGCTACAAGGAAAGAAGAAAAAAAAGGGGGGGCGGGGGAGAAAAATAGAAAGACACTGTGTTAGTATCCTAGAAGTTACTATCTGGAAGAAGATGTGAAATGTCTGCTTCTAGGAATAGCTTTGAAGACGAGCAGTTTAACCTTCTGTGATGAATTGTCATTTATTATATATTTATACTTGTTGAAATATACATATTTGTGCTTACAAGTCTTTATCATAGACTATGACATCTAAATGTTTGATGAAAAGGAACCAAATTATGTAGAAATCAGATTTTATTATTGGTTGCATAATGAGATATACTTGATGTGTTATCTTTTACATAATTAACCTTTTACCCAGTCATTTTCTCCTTGGATGCTTCCTAGAATATTTCCTTTATTTTATCAATCCTCACCTTGCAGATTGTAGCATCTTTGATATACTGTATATCTGCGTAGGCTTTACTACATGATAGTAATGAGCTCTTCTCTTCTTTATTTCCTCTTTTACCGCTTTGGGTGTCAAGGAAATTATATTATCTTCTATTACATTACTTATATGAGTTCACCTTACAAATTCCTCTGAATTTTCTTTTAATTCCCAGGCTAACTTATATTCTTGGGTTTCCTAGTGCTCTTCCATCCAAATATTGACCAATTCAGTTCTCTATTTGGCTTCTTGAGTTTAGCTGGGCCAGTAAAAGTGTACTGGGTTCAGCATTGCAGAAGGAAGAAGGAAGACAGTAAAAAGGTTTTCATTCACTTCTTATAGAGCCAAATGTGTGCAAGATGTACAATAAAAATAAAGATAACAATATTCAAGTCCATATTGTCCACAATTTTTTTAAAAAAACGAACCTATTGTTTTATCAACCTACTGCACCCATCTAGTC
>CM042846.1:35941802-35961802 GCA_023653725.1 Bungarus multicinctus | reverse complement strand
GCAATTTTATTATAACAAGTGTATTTTATTAAGTTTTGAAAGGAGTACTAGATGTTTTAACCTGAAGTCTTGCAGTCAGGACTTCATGATCCTTTCCTGTTCTGATTCTGAGGTAAAAGGAATAAAAGGACAGTGTAAAACACAAAGTATAATAAATGGAATTCATCATCATATTCAAATATCGTATATTCGTGTAAAAGGAAATCATACAAACTATTTACTTGAATACCTTTTCTCAACCTGGTGTCTTGAGATGTGCTAGATTTTAACACTTCAGATCTCTGGCTTTTAGCTGTGCTGGTTGGAAAATTATGGAAATTGGTTCAACACATTAGGAGGAGGGTCTATGACAACTCTCCACAGCCACTTCTCCATGGCCAAATTGCCACAGCCAGTTCACCATGGGACAATTTGCCATGGCCAAGTTGCTGAAGGACAACTCTCTGTAGGTCAAGAGTTACACTAATATCAAAGAAATAGTGGAATAGAATCATTAAAGAAAGGTCGCAAAAGGAGGGACAGTATGAAATGTGAATTGCAAACATTAAAATATTTTTTAATTTATTTTAAATAATTAAATAGAATTGTTAAATTGTCCCACAGCAAAATGTCCCATGGCAAGTTGGATGTGGCGAGTTGTCCTGAAGCGAGTTGGCTATGGTGAGTTGGCCACAGCAAGTTGGCTGTGGTGAATTAGCCATGGAGAATTGATTGTAGGGAGATGGCTGTGGCAACTTGTCCATTCCAACAGGAGAACAAACTATGGGAGGCTGAATTCAATGGTTTAGAAGTATGGTTTACTACAGCTTCAGAATGCTAGCCAAGGATAATGGGAGTTATAGCCAAACAATCTAGAAGACAATAATTTAGGGGAGGCAGAAGTAAGTCGTCTGTGAACATCCTTCTCCATCCTGCTGCCCTATAAAACTCCTGGACTTCAGTTGAACTGCAGGACTTATTTCTCTTAGTGCAGGGTTTAGATTAGGACAATCATGTGCTAAAGCAAGAGACTTCATCCATGAATGAAAACGTTGGTTGCTAATATGCTTGAAGACAACACCAAATGAAGAAAGTAGCATTTAAGTTAAAAGTAAGAGTTGGGAATGTTTTAGACAATTTCAGTTCTGGTAGGATATACAGCAGTGGTGGGATTCAAATGTTTTTACTACTGGTTCTGTGGGAGTGGCTTGGTGGGTGTGGCAGGGGAAGGATACTGTAAAATCTCCAGTCAGAGGTGGTATTTGCCAGTTCTCTGAACTACTCAAAATTTCTGCTACCAGTTCTCCAGAACTGGTCAGAACCTGATGAATACCACTCTGATATACAGGTGTTGATAGCTGAACACTCTTCTTTTATTTATATTTTTGCAAGTCTTCCCCTATGGGCTTTTCTTTCAAGGAACAATATACATAAAAAGTTAAAATTACACTTTAATTTTAATAAGCATTGGCATTTGTTGATTCAACTTTTTCAGAGGCTGAAAATGCACCTATTCAGGGTTTGGGGTGATGGGTTTTTTTTTGGTAATATTTATTGTTCTATTACACAATGTAAATAAAGGGATATGATTACTAAAATCATTTTACATTTCCCTTTTTTCCTTTCTCTTTTAAAAGTTAATACTAAAGCTTGAGCAAACAGTATGAAACTCCTTTGAAATTCTTTTCCTCCCTCCTTCCCTCCTTCCTCCCTCCTTCCCTCCTTCCTTGCCCCCCTCCCTCTGTCTCTGCAGAAAAGGTGAAGACCCACTTATTTTATCAGTTTGGAGAATAGATGATAGCAATGAATAGGGGGAAAAACACAATTTAAGAATATTTTTGTCAGTTTATAATTGTAGTATTTTGATAATATTGGGACTTGAACAGAGTTTTGTTGAATAAGTGACGTACAACTAATCTAAACTAAATAAACAATACCTACCCTAAATAGAATGGGGTGGTTTTATAACAGGGTGCCATTTTCTCTTTTTCCGTCTATGGAATTATCCTTCTTGTTTTTATCATGAGTCTGTTAACAAGATACATGGAGAGATTATGCTAGAATCTTGCAGCACAAACTTTAAAATAAAATCATGTCAGATCATACAAATTCCAATGTAATTTTTACTTTGTGGACTGCTATCCCTGACCTTGAAATACAATCCTAGTTCATTAGTACAGTGCAAAGGAAGGTTTACATTAAATATGAAATGGAACATTCCTAACATTAGAAATGCTACCATGTGAAATTATTAGGACCTCTTCTCAAACTGAACCATTCTGCTTTGAGACTTCTCCATGCACACACTAATGAGATTTCTACTACCATCCCCATCAACTATCCTCCTTGTTGCCAAAAGAAAAAACCTGGATCTTCAAAAGTAGGATTTTTTTGGGGGGGTCCAGCTTTAGGGTTATTCATTCGAATGGAGCTCCATTTAACTTGCCAATAGGTACATCCTGGTCATTTGTACTGTACTAAAATGCCCAGGCTCTTTTTATAAGAGCTAAGTATTTCACTAAGCTCTTGCAATATTGAAAGAATCTATATTCTGAGAATTTGAAAACATGTCAGCCCACCTAAATTACATATTGATCAGGTTTAATTGCATGCCACCCATCAGTATTAGGTTTGAAAATTCATAAAAGAGAAATAATGTACTCTTTGTGGATGATTACTTCTGGGGCATTTAAATGAATTCCATCACTTAACCCTGAAGCTGAGACAGATTATTGAGCCTTGCAATCTGCCCGGTCAAAGTCCACTGCAGTAGAACAGCTGTTTTCAAACTCTCAGAGAATAGCGGTGAGAGCAACCCATATAAATTTATATAGATTTCCTTTTAAGGGAAATAACAAAGTCAAACATTAAAAGTGAGCATGCATTTTTCAATTGGTTCATGACTGTGTCTCTGCACCATTTTGCTGGATAAGCATTAGTGTTTAAGACTTCTTGGATTCCACGTCCAATGCAAAATACATATTATAATTTATTTATTTGATTTGTCAATTGCTTATAAGATAATAGGTATAAGTATAAACATGACTAAGAATACAGGAAATAGGTATGAATCAATGGGGACAATAGGACAGGGATGGTAGGCACGATGGTGCAATTATGCAAGCCCCCTACAGACCTCTTAGGAATGGGGTGAGGTCAATAGTGGATAGTTTGAGGTTAAAGGAATGGGGGTTAGAGGATGTAACAACAGAGTCAGGTAATGCATTCCAGGCATTGACCACTCTGTTGCTGAAATCATACTTTCTGCAATCAAGTTTGGAGCAGTTTACTTTGAGTTTGAATATGTTGTGTGCTCTTGCATTGTTGCAGTTGAAGCTGAAGTAGTCATTGACTAGTAGGACATTGTAGCAGATAATTTTGTGTACTATGCTTAAGTCCAACTGTAGGCAGCATAGTTCAAGGTTGTCCAAACCCAAACTAGGATGGCTTAAAAATTCCCATGCATTTTCATTTCTAAAGGTCTGGGTGTTTACAGTTATACCTTTCTTTTCAAGGTTAAAAAAAAACCTTATACAACCAAAGCTTCCTTTGTTGTTTTCCTATGTTGATAGGTATGCATGAAGTTCAGAGAGCAGAAGCAGACTCTCATCCCATAGGCAGAAAGTATGAAATCTCAATTGCAGTCTTCTCTTTCCACCCTAACCAGAGAGGAGCCATTCAACTGAGGTCCTAATTCTGCAAAAAACAACAGAAAGACCCAATTCTATATTTCATTTTCTTATCTGTAGAAAGAAACACTAACATTGGGTTCTTTGTGCCATATTTCTACTTACATAAAAGTTGGGTTCCTTCTCACATCCTTATATTCCATTTGTGAACCCTCACTGGACAGGAAACATGTTGCACATCTGTCATTAAAATATAACAACTACTGCTATCTCTTGTTATTCCATTATGATTGGCAGTGATGGATCTTGGGGACTGGAGGTGGAGACCATTGGCATATTGTGCGGAGAGTAATATTACCCAGCCCTGGCAGAACTAAAGGGAACCCCTGGACTGGTGGCATTCCAGCTTTGGTATGAAATTATTTTGCTAGCAGTATAGCCTCGTGAACCTCCAAAGTTCTATAATAGTTAAAATATGCAAAACCCAAAATAATTTTACAACAAGAACAATAGCTCAGCCAGCATCCCCCAAACACAATCTGGAAAAGCACTATGTTTGCTAAGATCCAGAATCCAGCAGGATAAGCATTAACCTGACTTAACATAAAAGCTGCAACAAATGAAGGTGGCTGGAGTCAAGCCATGTAAGGTTTTATATCAGGGGTCCCCAAAGCTGGCTGAGGAATTCTGGAAGTTGAAGTCCACAAGTCTTCAAGTTGCCAAGTTTGGAGACCTCTGCTTGATATGCTAAAACAAGTATTTCAAATTGCACTCAGAAGCTTTTTGTAGCCAAAGTAAGTCCCCAGTACTATATATCTATAGCATTGTTTTAAAAACTTGCTGTACTCAAACTGGTTTGAGAAGTGTAATTGATATGGGAATTGTATGATAATGCATGCCAAAAATTGTCATTCAAGAAAGTCTACTTTCTATCAGCTATTACATTTTGAGACTTACAATGGCGGGATGTCATCTTTGCTGTGTAGCTTAGTTTGTAAAGAGATGCTAATGTGCTCTTTCAAATGGGGTTCGTAGGGCTAGAAATTGAATTTGAAGTGATTTGGATTTGAAAGGGAAAAAGATGGGGAAGATATAGGGCTGATCACATTCTATCTATTGGCAACTCCAAGAAGTCATGTTTTTTTCTGGGCTCACTTGAAACTCCGAGAGAAGACACTGGATTTACAGGGGACAATTGTTGTAGGCAGAACCATATACATGTTTCATTTTTAACTCTTCCAATCTGGTGTACTACTCTAGTTTTCATTTCTGGAACATTTCTGTCTCTCTCTCTCTCTTTCTCTCTCTTCTCTCAAGGTGACTCTGCCTGCAAAAAGTGAGTTCATCATTAGTTTGCAAGGTGTTATTTCCATTTAGAAATTACATCTGTGGTATTGCCCATGGTAAGACAAATTGTGCTTATGTATGTTTTTCTTTATAGATTATCAATACAAAGTAAAAAAGACCAGTTAAAATCATTGAGCTTACTTGGATAAGAGTTTAAAAGCTACATTTTATTTAGACACTTTGAGGTCATAAATATCTGTGAAAATAATTAACTGTCTTTTATCTAGCACTGCTTCTTAGTGAAGATTTTTAGGACATTTAGCCTTGTCTTAATGTTACTGCTCAGTTGAGGTTCAAAATGCACTCATATGATGTCAGAAGGAGTTGATTTAAGCTAGTTGACACATCCCACATCAATGTGTCATATTAACTCAGCATGATCTTTATAGTTTAGCTTCAAAATGTCTTGCCTGTTAAACAATAGACTGTCAAGTATATTCAGCCAAGTGATAGAACTTGGCTGCTTGTTTTACTTGGTTAATTTTCCCAGCCTTTTCATATATTTAATGATGAATGTTGGGAAATGAGTTGTAGGTAATGCAATCTCACCACTTCTCTATGCCCACTGCCTAGATGTCAAAGATATCTGAAGGCAATCCATCTGTATCTTCAGCTTTGCTGACCTGAAATGCTGAGAATAAGGCAGAAAAGTTACTGTCCTGCCCTAAGATGCTGCAAGTCTTGAAGCAATAAAGAAGTTTTTTATCCTACCCTGCACAAAAGAGACAGAAATAAAAGCAAACAGTAGTCTGATTCTATGCATTCCTAGTCACTAGCCATGAAGACAAAAGAAAGACTGTCAAAACACTTGTCAATTTCACGCTCAGTCTTGTCTGGGCTACTGAGAAGAAGCTGGAAAGCTGTCAGGTCAGATTTTACCTTGAAGGACTTGAAGTTTGAGGTGTTAAACAGAGGGATGAGGCAACAGCTCCTTTCAACAGGGAGTCTGGGTGACAGGATTTAAAACCAAAATGAAAAAGTAAACAAAAAATCCAGCCAGAAAGAAATCAGCTCAAAAGTCCAACTGATTACATAATAAGAATTCAGAAGCCTAGAACTTCTTTCAGGATACTGTAACTTACTTATCTAGATGTGGCCTCTGATGCACACAAAGCATTAACTTCAAGTAGATTGGTTGTTTGTAACATAATATGAGTATAAATGCATACCCTATAAACTTCACATGTGGCGAGAGTATTTTCATTGTAACAGATATACTGTTCTAACAGATATGAGTTCTGACCCAAGTCACACTGACAAGGCAGAGATTAACTAGGGTCTGTCTATTGCTCACTTATCACAGTGTCAAATGATCCACCAATGGTGCTAGTGAATCTCTGCCCTAACTCTCAGATTTCCCTCAGTCTGGATTCCCCAGCTCCACAAACTAAGAGAACAATCAACAATGGAATAGCTTGCCTTCGGAAGTTGTGGGAACTTCATCACTTGAGACTTTCAAGAACAAATTGGACTGCCATTTGTCAGAAATGGTATAGGATTTCTTGCTTGGGTGGGGGATTGGATTAGATGACCTACAAGGTCCTTTCCAACTCTGTTAATCTGTTAAGTCCTGGCTGATCCACAAGGTAAAGAGGGAAGTAACAATATCCACAAGTCCAGAGTTCCAACAACCAAAGCACAGCCCAAGTCCACAAGCAAAGTCTGAGGCTCAGAGTCCAAAACCATAGTCCAAAGTTTAAGAAACAGGATACAGGAAAGCCAGGGAGGTGCACATCAAAACAAGATGTTCCCTCACAAACACACCTTCCTTCAGCATCAGTTAAATAACTTCCTGGCTTCCCCAGTTATTCCTTGTGAGGAGGGGGAAGGGCTGCTTCCTTGTAAGCAGCCTTGCTGACCTCCTCTATGCCTCCCCATACTCTGCTCCTCTTGCTTGAATATCAGGTGGGGAGGCAGCTGTTTCTTGTCAGAGATGGTCTGGATCCTGTCATCTCTGCTGGCGCTCTGCAACTGTTCCATTCCTGCAGGCAGCTCTCCATGTGGTCAGCTGCCCCCACCCACTACCAAATGGCCCTGAGAGTACCTTGTCTTTAGTCCCTGGACTCTCCTCTCATTTGGAAGGGATTGTGCCCTCCCCATCAGACAGTCCTGGTTCCAACTCCTTCTCCTCCTCTTCCAAAACAGGATCTGATGAAGCCATGACAGCTATGTGGCACAACTGATATATACAAACAGAGTTCTGTAACAGTAAACATGGAGATAAATATAATTGGTGATGTAAAAGGTAATGGTAATCCAAGTTGGTGGAAATTATTTGAAAGATTTTATTAAACAGAGTCTCAAATACTTTGGCTACCTAATAAGAAGGAAGGACTCACTGGAGAAGAGTCTAATGCTGGGAAAGATTGAGTGCAAAAGAAGAAGGGGATGACAGAGAATGAGGTGGCTGGATGGAGTCACTGAAGCAGTAGGCATGAGCTTAAAGGGATTCTGGGGATGGTAGAGGACAGGAAGGCCTAGAGGAATGTTGTCCATGGGGATGCGATGGGTCAGACATGACTTCACAATGAACAAAAACAACAATTAAACATTTATCTGTATTTACTTCCTTTGTTCTTGTTTGTGTTCATACTTATACTTGTTACCTTGTACAAGTTTGACAAACAAATGAAATAAAAAATAAAATAAATAAGAGTCAGGAGGTATTAAATATAATTTAGGAATGGATGGGAATTTTCAGTCTTAACCCTTATAATGGATTCAGGAACATCAGTGATCAGAGGTAGCATCACATCAAAAGAAGTATATTTTTAGGGAATGATTGTGTCTGTCATCTGAGAACTGAGCCTCTTGGGTTGTGGCAATCTCTTCACCTTTCTCTTTCCAAAATGAGCATTTGGTTGTTATAATTATATTGAAGTACCCATTTACAGAAGGGTTTATATGGTTAAATTTTAAACAAATTAGTATTCTGAATGAATGGGTCCTTATATATATTTCAGTCTGCTGTTCCAATTGATTGGCATGTAAAACATGCAAAAAGAACTAGTAGACGGATACTTTGTAGAGTTTGAAATTCTTAAAAGCTTTCCCCTGAATCATGTTGCTGGGGGAGGAAATTGAGGACAAGAGTTAAAATAGATTAGAAAAGCTGTAAATGTTTCCCTCTTGGTGGTTTTGCTTTCTTTTACCATGCATCCAAAGTTCCCATTCGCTTTGGAGTTACAGTACCAATCCACTTTTCTTCTGCCTGTGGACAAATCAATAGCAAATCACTCATTACTCACTGAGTACATAGGAAACAAATCTGTAGAAGTCCAGATCAAAGAAGGTGCTGATGGCCTCCCAAATTGAAGCTTACCACCTATAAATCATCTCTACCTCTAGCCTCTTGAGGTGTCTGAAACGGTTCTGCTAAGAAACCAGTGTAAAGAGTACTTAAAACTTTTCTACAGTCCCATTTGTTGCTATCCGCACTGCTGGTGGATTTTACACCCTGTGGTTTGCTTCCATATTTAAGGCTGCATTCTTTATACATAGCAAGGACAGCAAACTGAAATCTCCATTTAGTTCAGCATTCCGCCAGAACACTTCATAATTTCCAGCAACATCCTGTACAAATACATTGAAATAAGCCGTGCTGAATAGAATGAAATGCAGCAGGCAGAAAAGTATTACATTCTAGCTTCAATCCATAGGTTCTGAAATCACAAATTTGAAACTGTATAATCATCAACATCAGAGGTCACCAAAGCTTTACTTATGGGGATATAATATATATATGCTTTGAGAAGCACAAAGCCGAAGACACAAGCCTGAAAATGATGAATGAGACTTCATCAAAACGTTGCCTAGATATTTCCAATTCTACGCGGGAGAAAACCCGAATAACCAAAGAGCCATATATATATATATATACTATTATGCTGTTATTAGGGGTCATATATATATATATATATATATATATATATGACCCCTAATAACAGCATAATAGTATATATATATATATATATATATATATATATATATATATATATATATATGTGTGTGTATATGACCCCTAATAACAGCATAATAGTACAATTTAATAAACAACAAGTAATTAGTACAATACAGAATAAATAAACACCTGTGTCATGTCAAGGAACCAGAAACGACATAAACATTGATCAGAATAGTATGTTTATTGCTATTTGGCTATAGGCAAGAATCTCACCAGACTAAAGCACTTTCTACACAACACTAAACACTGTGAAGTTTTAGGAGGAAGTCCTCTCAGCCACTTCTTTCCCATCAGCAACTCAAAGCTAGTCAACTTTTTGTTCCTTCCCTCAACTCAGTTCCAGATTTCACTACAATCCAGTTTTCCCTGATCCACCATCATTCTCCAAAGGAAAATATTACAATGTTTATCCCTCTCCTTATTCCTGAATTTCTATTCTCCCTGGATATAATAAGTTAGATGTACGGATGCCCTTTGAGGTTTGCTTGTTGCAGACTACCCACATTTTCTTCCCAATCCAGAACAAGAGTATAAAATGTGAATTTTGTCCTTCCACTTGCATCCTCCAGCATGCCTACTTTCTGGAAATCCATCTACCTCCAAAAGGTTTCTTCCCCCCCCCCACCCTCTATAACGGGTTCCTTTGCCACCAATGGAATTTTACTATGAACTAGGAATGAATTTTCATCACAAAGGAGGACTGGGCAAAAGCTTAGCCTTGCCTTTCCTACCCACAAAGCAATGCCACACTGCAGCCTAAGCTGTTTGCTGCTGCTTTCAGCTTCTTAAGCCAACTTCAGAAATTCCAGTTGGATTGTAATGGATTAACAATAGGGTGGAGTCAATGTTCCATCCAGACTATAGTCATTACAAGACTTGATTGGTTGTTTTCCTACTTCTTGCCCTTCCTATCTGGGTAACAGGGGCAAGCCTCATTGGTTGGCTTTTGTGTTGACCAGTCTTTATCATTTAGGAATTGTTCCTTCCTCTCTAGTCCATGATTTTTCCCTTTCCCTGATGTTTGTTCATATGGATATCTTTGTCCCATTCCCACTCCCATATCTTCTTTTTTGATACCAAAACAGAACGTTTCTTAACCCCTTTCCTCCCAATTGTAGTATTGTTGCTCTAATGCTATAATATCCAAAGGAAAAGGGGGACAAGCTGTTCCCACCTTCTGATATTTGCAGAAAATGTATAATAAAAAATCCTAACGGCGCAGTGGTTAGAATGCAGTATTGCAGGTCAACTCTGCTCTCAGTCAGGAGTTTGATCCTGATGGGACTCAATCTTTCGTCTTTCTGAGGTTGGTAAAATGAGAACCCAGATTGTTGGAGGTAATATGCTGACCCTGTGAACTGCCCAGAAATTGCTGTGAAACACAATGGGGTGGTATATATGTCTATTGCTATTGCTATAACAAAAAACTAATAGTCCAACTTCATAGACCAAAGTAGCAATGCTTCTATGATTCAACTTAAAGAAGTGATCAGGGGTTGGGATAGCATTAGGAGTGTGCTTCACTCAGCCTGGGCAGAAACTGGTAGGGTATCCCATGGGAGATTTAAGGGTTGGATGAAGCATGAATTTCCAGAGGTATGGGACAATTTATTGATTTAATGGGTCATCACTGGATCGAGTGCAGGATTATTTCTTTTTAAATTGGAGAAGATGGCAGCCCACAGTCCAGGGTGAAATTATCAGACCCTAGAGGGGACAAAGCATGAGGGATGAGGATTGTTCATTGACTTAATAATGGATCAATTGCAGAGAATATTATATAGCAGCTGCCCCTACCCACTCCCATGTCCAACAAAACAGCTTTACTGGACTGTGATCAATCACCTGAGAAAAAGGGAATGCCAGGCTCTGCAGCCAATATCGGGTGCAGCTACAACTAGATTGAAATTAAGTCCTGAAGCCGTCCTACTACAAAAGCTGAGATGGTAGAGGTTGTGAAACAGAACATTTGAGTCAAAGCTATAAAACATGAGTGGAAGGTTCCTGTCGGATGGCTTAAGAAGAGAGTGAGGATGAGGTCATCTTTTCCCCATTCAGGAAGCAACAGGTGGTTCTATAGTGATGATGATGATGATGATCATGATGGGCCAAGCAGAAAGTCCGGCTTTGTATTAAAATCAATGACCTATGCAAGTATTCGATTTTCCCCTCATCTTGTGGCCTTGAGTTTTCATTGCTATTTGTCTGCCTGTGTAGCCAAGCATCCTGATCTCTGCTTTCTTTTATTTTGTTTGCGAGTGAAGAATTCATTTTATTGTATTTTTGCCACATTCCAATTTAATTATATATTGAGCTAGACTGTCTTCATAGGAAAATCTTTTCTAATTGTATTGAAGTGGGAAAAAAGTTTTGATAATCACAAGAAATTAAAACTTTTTAGTTCCTTGGAGTTTTGCTTAGTGTGGTCACTATTTTGAGATAGAGTTCTGATCCACTTTGGAATTTCTCTGGAGCCTGGTCAGTAGAATTCCTTCCTTCCTTGTAGAGGTTGCCTGCTGATTTTGAGAGTTTCTCATATGTGCTGTCTTCTTCTTGTTTGAATTATTGCTATTATTTTATTATTATTTTTGTTTGTTTTTTAACCTGCCTACTGAATGAGGACCATGAGCAACTTTGACTAGAGGTATCTGCAGGCAGTATGAAGGCTGAGGCAAATTATGAAAGAAATATTCATCATTGTGACACAAGATTCTCCCATTCTTGGTTATCTATCCTTGTGTGCATGAATGGGATCAAGTTTACAGTACAATGTTGCTTTCCTTATTTTGATTATTGTCTTTGTTCCTGTAATTGTATCTAACAGAGTCATTTGTTGATTGGAAAGATATCTTCTGTCAGGACTCCAGCAATTGCCAAACTTCAATCAACTTCAAAGGATTTATTAGAGGCAACATACATTCCTTCATTCCTTCAACCATACTGGCACTGCCCTCTATGAAGCCAACTCTGGCATACGTAATTTACAGTCACCTGTGACCCTTCCTTCCTTCCTTCCTTCCTTCCTTCCTTCCTTCCTTCCTTCCTTCCTTCCTTCCTTCCTTCCTTCCTTCCTTCCTTCCTTCCTTCCTTCCTTCTTTCCTTCCCACCCACAGATGGACAAGCATTCACTCTTGAGAAAAGTCTCCTAGGTGCGGTTCTAAACTATTGTAGATTAGGAATTGTCAAATCTGTCTGTTTTTGATTCTTCAGATTGTTCCTTTTGCCAATATATCAACTTGGATTTTCTTAGTTTCTCTGTTTTGCAACTATGTCTCATTCTGCTCATTGAATTAAAAAAGAAAAAAAAGGAGGCGCTCAAATTTTAGTGCATATTCCTCCAAACATATGCTTTTCTGTTTTCAAATTTGCCTAATTTATGCTGTTTTTGTGAATACAACTGCATAATTTGGTGCATTTAATATAATAGTTTCATGAATATAGTCATTTTACATTGATATTTTGCTTAATATAATATTTGAAAATGTTGGCAAAACCACATTGCAAAACCCAGAGAAATGTGAAATTTCAATATATTGTCCACCATTCTTAATATGCCTATGTGTAGATAAAAATTATGACAATCAAAGTTGTAGGTCATCTTTAGTTCTTTCTGCTGGTCTCAGAGCTCTATTACATAAAAGTTGGGTACTTTCTTCTTGAATATAGCAACTCATTCAGAAATAATTCTGATTGATTTCCATGGTTTCCAAATCTGTTTATCTTTTTCCTAGTTGGGGAACAGAAGGAAAGCAGTGTCCACTTATGATATGAAGAACTGAGGCCTTCATCAATTTTGTTTCCCTCTTCCACCCATCATTTCCCCCCCCCCGCCGCCATTTTTGTCATATCTTTTTAGGCCATTTGTATTAGAACTACAACTCCCACAATGCTAGTTTGTATATTTGGAAGATACTGTGATATAAATGCTGTCTTATTTTGTGGTTCTTGACTTGGTTTGTGGGGCTTTTTGACTGAAGAATAGAAGGAAATTGTGGAAATGATCAACACACCATTATTTATGATGCTTGCATTCCCATAACACTAACGAATCTGCATCTATTAATATTGTTAGGTTTAACACCTATTTCCAATCCAATCCAAACCAGATTGTTCAAGAAACTGGTCATAGAGCAGAACTGAATTCAAAATATTCTCAATCCTATACACTTTTTTATGGGGATAGGGCACAAATGAAGTCAATAAGACTTTCTGAATAGAACTGTGCTGAAGTGCATGGAGAGTATATTTCTCTGTA
This sequence comes from Bungarus multicinctus, assembly GCA_023653725.1. NCBI lineage: Eukaryota > Metazoa > Chordata > Lepidosauria > Squamata > Elapidae > Bungarus > Bungarus multicinctus. The sequence goes on along the minus strand of CM042846.1, from coordinate 35,948,628 downwards.
CTCCCTCCCTCCCTCTCTGTCCTTATTAAAGATAGGGCCTTCTGCAGCCAATTTCTGTTCATCAAAAGAAGCTAGATTAAGCACATTATATCTGAAATTATCTCTCTTCACAATTAGTATTGTCTGCTCCTTCTGTGACATGAAGACCAGGAACCTCAATTATTCTTTGATCTTCCCCACAAGCAGGATAATAATTGGAAGTTGACAAAATTCATGCACAGATTGGAGGATATTGATTTCTGTTTGTCTTGCATCTTAGCATCTGCACGGCAATTGTCATGTATACTAAAACATGAAATTTATTGTTTCATATGATGATAACTAAATCAGGTTACATAGACACAGGTTATTGGCACCTTGTTCATTATTAAGCATGGTGAGGATAAGATCTGATTACTTTTTGTTCTTGTTTAGAAGGGCTGCAATTATTTACATACATGCCAATAAATACTAGCTTGTTAGATATTGCAAGAATAATTTAAAATCTTCAAAAGCTCCTAACAGAATTACTTCTGATTATTCCTTTTCAGCATCTAAAGCCTTATTGTTTTTATAGAACTTCAAATCCTCTTTGAGCACAGGCCACTAATAGCTTCTATTGCATTGAGATGACATTCACTTCTCCCTGTCCTAATCTGTTATTGTTTTTCAGGAGACTTGCAAATGCCACCATGAAGCAACTTTAAGGCCAGTGGGCTAGCAGTTTCCAAGGTCTGTGGATTATCTGTTAAATAAGTTGAATTCCTAAATAGATCTCTGGTGTAGAAGTCGGGCTGAATTTGGTTTAGTCCCCAACAGGGACTAAACTGTTTTCCCTCATTCCTTTCAATTCTATCAAGTCAGGCTGCAAAACCTGTTAATAGTTGTTCAGCAACAGAAACAGCAAGCACTGGGAAAGGGATGGAGGAAGATTGTCTCCTGATTTCTTGTCTCTAGCTCTTAATATGCCGTACCAGATTTTAGCAGGGGTGGGCTGCTGGGGGTTTGCAGGGGTTCGGGAGAGCCCCTAGCTAAGATTCTGTGCAGTTCGGAGAACCCCCAAATCCCACTCCTGGCCGGCCCTGCCCTGCCCTGCCCCACCCACTCATCCCCTCCCAGGAGTCCTCACACAACCCATTTTGGATGCAGTTAAGTGCAGGGTGCATGCAGAGTCTCGGCGAGGGTGAAAAAGGTTTAGGAAGGCTGGAAATGGACCTGTTTCTGGCTTCCAGAGAGCCTCCGAAGCCCGGGGAGGCCAATTTTGCCCTTCCAGAGGCTCAAGGATAACCTCCGGAGCCCTGGGAAGGCAAAAATGCCCCCCACTTTCCACTGTGGTGCAAGAGGCCATGCCCACCATGGCCACATCCACCCAGCAACTGGGCAGAGAACCCCTTTGCTAAAATTTTTGAAGCCCAACCCTGGATTTTAGGCCCACAATTAGCTCCCAAAATAATCACGACAACAAAGACCATTGTGATACACCATTGCTTTTGAAATTTCCCATTGAACCTTGGGCCTTTTGGGTGGTTTGAATCATATACTACTGATTAAGCCAAACCCATTCAAATCACAATAAGTATCAAGATAGTATTCTACATTGCATTTTCTTTGTTTCTGCAACAGCATGCTTAAATGTATTAAATAGCTTGCTACAAATAACCAGACACTAACAACAGCGCATTTGTTCTAATAAAATGAATCATTTCATTCCAATTATCCAAATATGCTACTTTATTTTTTTATATAAAGTTAGCAACAAATTGCTGTAGTGTAGAACAATCTCATTCCATTTCTAATATATTTTCTATTCTTTCTTAAATGATTAATCAGCATTCTCTAGCTTCTGGGCATTTGGGGGAGGGAGGGGGACTTTTAAAAGGTTTCATCTACTTCCATACTGTTTGTTTTATGATTTTGTCAGATTTAGAGGTTTTGTAACTCTCATTTTGGTACATAAAGTGTTCTATATCCAAAACACAAGAAAAAGAATTGTACCATAATGGACACCTTTATTTATATATACAAGTGTTTACTACTGTTGGAAGGAAAAGTCATCTGGTTCAGTTCCAGTCTGAGAGAAAGACACTGGAAACAACATGGAGGCTGATTAGAAAGAAAGTTTATCAATGAACAGAACACACATAAAGACAGAGTGCAGTTCTAAGTCAGATGAACAACTAGCTGAGTGAGAGGAAGAGTTCTTATATGGTTCTGTGCTTTTTGAAGTTTGGGATTTGTGCAATATGGACTTTGTGTTTCCAAAGAGGGGGCTTGGCAATACCCATTGTGGCTGATGGCTTATGTCCTGTGCTGGATTTTGGGCGTGGGGGTTGCTTGTTATACTGTAATCTTCGATTTGTCAAACTTTGCAGCAAGAAGTTTCGAAATATCCTGCCTTGAATGGGCTTCTGCTGGCAGTATTTGCTTTGCTTATGAATGGAGCCAACTAGATAGTTGGCTTCCTCTTTCAATACTTTCTTTATCTGGCATCTGCTATGGGTTATTAAGAAAGACAGGGAGTGCTTTCTGCCTCTAAGAACATGTTTTTCCATTTCTCCTTTAGGGAAGAATATATAATATTCTGGCTTTTTAAATATTTCCCTAAACATTTTATTCTTCTTTGGCAGGGGGGGGGGGGGCTTCCCACATTACAGAGGAAGATTAACTCTGACTTTTCCTGGTTATTCTACTTACTGTTCAAAGAGGCTTCAAAAATCCTAACGTTCTAGTTCTACTGTCAAACAAACTTGGTAAAATCATTTACTTTTAAAATCATTTATTGATAAAAGACATACACATATACATACACACACACACACACACACACACACATATGTATATATATGTATGTGGATCTTTGGTTTTTCAGGTTTTCTCCCGCATAGCATTGGAAGTATCTAGGCGACGTTTCGATGAAGTCTCATTCATCATCTTCAGGCTTGTATCTTCAGCCTTGTGCTACTCAGAGTAATGTGAGCTTGCAGCTGCTTTTTCCTTTTAACTGCTATTGGGGATGTGACTTGATTGGGTGGGGGCTTGGCTGTGTTCTGATTGGGTGGGGGTATGTTCTCATTGGTTGGGGGTTTGTCTGTGTTCTGATTGGTTGGGGGGTTGGCTGTGTTCTGATTGGCTGGGTGTGTGTTCTGTTCCGGTGGGGGTTTGGTTGTACTCAGGTTAGTATTAATAGCTGGGGGATTTGAGCTGTGATCCTGTTGTTTGGTTTCGCGTTCGTGGTCGTGCCACATCTTCATGGTGGGTGTCAATTCCCTTCATGTATGGGTTGGGGGGGTTTGAAGCAGGTAGTGATGCAGCTGTGGTACGGCTTCTGGTCCGTGGTCATGTTTCATCTTCTGTGTGGGTATGAGTCTGCTTTCTACATGGAAGTGTGGTGGTAGTTTCTTGTGTGGCCCTCATGGGTATGGGTCTGGTGTCCTTCATGTTAGGTACTCATGTAAGGACACCAGACCCACACCCATGAGGGCCACACAAGAAACTACCACCACATTTCCATGTAGAAAGCAGACTCACACCCACACAGAAGATAGGAGATAAGTCCTGAGAAGATAGGTGTTGGATCTTCCCAGCAAACAGTGTTTTTACATTTAGATACCCATATTTTCTTCAAAGATCAGCCATGATAACTTTTATCAGCTGCAGCAGACTGGAAGGAATATATGATTTTATACAACTGTTGTGAGAATACACATTCAGACTGAACTACCCCTGCAACAACAACAACAGTATCAAGCAAGCAAGAGTTTAGACTTCTTGTAAGGCATTAGTGAGGGAGGAGGAGATATATAATAACCATTTGTTTCTCAAAATTACCAATGTATTGCTCTCAGGGGGAATTTAATGTGAATCTTTGCAAAGTTAACCTTTCATGGGATGCTTGAAAAGTTTCCATTCAGATCATTTCCTAAGTCACAATTCAAACTCAGAAAGGGAATAAGTCAAATTAATTCAGATTAACAGAGTTGGAATGGACCTTGTGCGTCATTTAGTCCAACCTCCCGCCCAAGTGGGAGACCCTATACTATTTCTGACAAATGGCAGTCCAATCTCTTCTTGAAAGTCTCAAGTGATGGTGCTCCCACAACTTCTGAGGGAAAGCTATTCCATTGGTTGATTGTTCTCACTGTCAGAAAGTTTCTCCTTATTTCCAGGTTAAATCTCTCCTTGTTCAGTTTCCATCCATTATTCCTTGTCTGACCTACAGACAGTTTAGAAAATAGCTTGACCCCTTTCTCTCCATGGCAACCCCTCAAATATTGGAACACTGCTGTCATGTCTCCTCGGTCCTTCTCTTCACAAATTCATACACCTTTTCCACGCAACCTTGGGATCTCTTGATAAGGCCAGCTTCTCTAACCTGACTTATCAAAGGAGCTCAGTCCTCAATCCCCCAGTTCCTGAGAACTCTGCCTCGATATATTTGTAGGATACCAGACTGGAAAATCTCAGAATCAGTTTGATCATCTTACCTCCATCAGAAAAATTTGAATTAATATCAGGTTATTCCTCAAATAATCAAAAGTATTGGATTTTCTTGTGCTGCCACACTCGTAATTGACCTATGTGATTGTATCTTCCTTTATCAATGCATCACCAGTAAAGGCTAACATGCTCCCAGTCCATTAGTACAAACATTGGAGGAGTATTGCTTGTGTAATCAGAGGCCTTGGAGATTTGTGATGGTACAAACCTCTCCTTTTTTGGCTGAATGTGTCTTCTTTAATTTTCTTCCTGTGGCTGAGCTGTTTCCTTTGTACATTGTACATAATATGATTCTGTTAAAGAAGATTTAATATGATTCTGTAAGTAGCTTCAGGGAGTGGGGGAATGGCCAGATTTCATAATATGATATTACATTTCATATTATGGGCTATGGTTAAGTGTCAGCTGTAATTTTATCATCATGATTAGAAAGGCCTGCAGCTTCAGCTGAACTAGAAAACAAGCTGGGAGTACTTCAAGATATCCTAAACACTGCAGTTCCCACTCTTCAGCAGTAAATCTGACATTGCAGCATTTGGACTGTGTCTCTGTGTCTGCAAATGATTTTCAGCAGCAACAGAAGAAGATGCCAAGTTTACATTCTGGGGTTTATTTATTTATTTATTTTTGTAAGCAGCAAAAGGCTACTTGGATAATTAACTCATTAATTAACCTACATTTTAATTTATTCTCTTTAAATCCCCAAAGACATCAAGCAATTAATATTACAGGGAAATTAAGGAGACCGTGGCCCTGAGTAACACAGGAAATATTTAAAGACACCAGGCTATTTTATAACTTCGGCTGCCTCCTGGGTATAGGCGGAGCCTGTGATGGAGATTAACTAGAGGATGTGAAATGCATAGGGTGATGGCTAAAAGGCATGGAAAGCCGACTGCCTTCTGACTTAAGCCTTATTTTTTTTAAAGTATTTTTATTCAATTTCATGGAAAGGAATCCTTCCTTCCTTCCTTCCTTCCTTCCTTGAACACTTTGGTGAAATTCCATGGGTGCGGTTTGGAATCTTGAATCTACTGGATTTTAAATTGTCTCAGATCTTTCATTGTAATCATCTCTGTACTGATTTTTCAGATTCCTGGATTACTTTAGTTGCGAAGTGTGTTTCACTATCCCCTTTTTTGTGATGCAACACTCTGTCGAGAGATTTTCTTAGAATTCAATTAAATACCAAGGTAAGTCAACAAGCCAGGCCTCCTTCCAAAGACTTTTCTAGATCAAGAAGCTTTTGATCACTAAGATGGATGCTAAATAATGCAATGAGTTTTTAAAAAGTCACAGGTCTTTTTCATTGCTTAAGAAATATTTTGCCAAATCCGAAAACAGTTTTCTGCCTTTTGGAATGGCTATTATTTATTTATTTATTATTTGTCAATTGCTTACAAGATAATAGGTATAAGTAAAACATCCATACATGGATAAATATAAGAAAAATAAAAAATAAAAGAAACAATAGGACAGGGACGGTAGGCACATTGATGCGCTTATGCACGTCCCCTACAGACCTCTTAGGAAAGAGGTGGGGTCAATAGTAGACAGTCTAAGGTTTTTGGGGTTTGGGAAAGAAACCACAGAGTCAGGTAGAGTATTCCAGACATTGATCATTCTGTTGCTGAAGTCGTATTTCCTGCAATCCAGTTTGGTGTGGTTAACCTTGAGTTTGTATCTATTGTTTGCTCTTGTATTATGTTATTATGTTGTGTTGTTTGTGTTGTTATTCTTCATAAGTCTATCTGTGAACAATTTGAGTAAGAGAGGGACTGAATTTGGGGGGGGGGGTTAGGATCAGGAACTAATACTATGTGGAACAGAGAGAGAGGGGAAATCCTACAGTATTATAAAATAAAGCATTTTCCCTGATTTTTATTTATTCCCCCAATTAAAACAGTCAGTTAGCAATTGCACTAACAATAATACTTAGACTTTTATACCACTTCATAGTGCTTTACAGCCCTCTCTAACCAGTTTACAGAGTCAGCATATTGCTCCCAACAATCTGGGTCATCATTTTTACTGATCTTGGAAAGATGGAAGGCTGAGTCAACCTTGAGCCCATCAGGATCGAACTGCTAGCAGTCAGCAGTGTTAGCTTGCATTCTAACTATTGCACCATCACGGCTCTATAATACCATTTCCATTTAGTAGCATTGGTGATGGCATGGAATGAAATAATAAGACTTGACTTTTGCATTTAGGTTAACCATGAATTGATGGTGGATGATGTTCCAATTCTAAGTTCCAAATCAAGATTCATGTCATTATATAAAAAGGAATCCTGATTTGGAACATGATCCACCATCAATGGTGAATGATGATCCACCCATTAGGCTGA
>CM042846.1:35926802-35936802 GCA_023653725.1 Bungarus multicinctus | reverse complement strand
ATGTGTAGACCTGGTCTTTCACGCCTCACATAACGACTGAAATTTCTCGAAATTCATACTATTTCCCCTTTGGAGTGTTACAGACATCTAAACTCTGCATCCTTTCTTCCAAGTTTTAATTAAACAAAAGCACATTTATATATACATATAAGAGTCATAAATCACAAAACTGTGTCTCACTTATTTGGCCATGTCATGTAAGGGAATTCATGCAGGGGAATTCACTGGAGAAAGCAATTATGTTTGGAACAATATTGCTAGTGGTAACACAAGTTAGTGGTAAAAGGAAGCCAGGATACTAAAGAACATGGTGGCTGGACACCATCAAAGCTAACACCAGCCAAAGCATAAAACAACTCAAAGAAGTTGTGCAAGATCAGATGTGAAGAGACCTGGCTGATAAAAATACCAACAGTCAGATGCAACTGAATGGATAACATCATCACATCATCATCATAAAATTACATAAATTACAAGAGATTTTTCACAGGCAGTATCAACGGGCTGGACTCCAATCGGGTGGTCCCGGGGGAGGTGTCCGGGGCAGGTCTTGAGAATGTTATCTAGGGGGAGTTTGACCCTGTGACCGCTGAGGGTGTGGACAGACTGCTGGGGGGGGCTGAATGCCACCACATGTTTGTTGGACCCGTGTCCCTCCTGGTTGGTTTCGGCCGCCAGAGAGGTGACATGAGGCTGGCTCCAGGGGATTACCAATGCTTCTTTGAGAGAGGGGTCGTTCCCTACTGCCCTGAAAGTGGCGGTGGTGCGGCCCCTCCTCAAGAAGCCTTCCCTGGACCCAGCTGTTTTAAACAACTATCGTCCAGTCTCCAACCTTCCTTTTATAGCGAAGGTTGTTGAGAGTGTGGTGGCACGTCAGCTCCCTCAGTACCTGGAGGAAGCAACTTACCTCGATCCATTCCAATCGCGCTTCAGGCCCGGGCATAGTATAGAAACAGCATTGGTCGCATTGGTTGATGATCTCTGGAGGGCCCGTGACAGAGGGTTCTCTTCTGTCCTGGTCCTATTAGATCTCTTGGCAGCTTTTGATACTATCGACCATAGTATCCTATTGCGGCGGTTGGAGGGGTTGGGGATTGGGGGAACTGTCTTGCGATGGTTCTCCTCCTTCCTCTCCAACCACTCGCAATTTGTGTTGACGGGAGGGAGAGGTCCACCTCTAGGCCCCTTATTTGTGGGGTGCCTCAGGGGTCGGTCCTCTCCCCTCTCTTGTTCAACATTTATGTGAAGCCGTTGAGCGAGATCATCCGTGGTCTTGGGGTGCGGTGTCACCTGTACGCAGATGACACCCAGTTATACATCTCCACCCCAGACCACCCCAACGATGCTGTAGAGGCTATGTCCCGGTGCCTGGAGGCCGTGTGGAATTGGATGGGCGGGAACAGGCTCCGGCTCAACCCATCCAAGACCGAGTGGCTGTGGTTCCCAGCGCCCCGATATAGCCAGCTGACACCTTCCCTGGCTATTGGGGGAGAGACTCTGCCCCCTACAGGGAGGGCTCACAATCTGGGCGTCCTCCTGGATGCATGGCTGTCCTTAGAACATCATATTGCGGCCGTCTCCAGGGGGGGCGTTTTATCAGGTTTGCCTGATTTACCGGTTGTGACCCTTCCTGGATCGGGACGCCCTGCGCACGGTCACTCATGCCCTTGTCACCTCTCACCTGGATTACTGTAATGTTCTCTACATGGGGCTTCCTGTGTGGAGCACCCGGAGACTCCAACTGGTGCAAAATGCGGCCGTGCGGGTGATTATGGGGGTGTCGCGTAGCTCCCATGTGATGCCTCTCCTGCGCGAGCTGCATTGGTTGCCGGTGGCTTTACGGGTTCGCTTTAAGGTTCTAGTTTTGACCTTTAAAGCGATCCATGGCATTGGGCCAGGTTATCTTCAGGACCGCATTCTGCCGGTGATCTCCAACAGACCGGTGCGTTCCCACAGGGAGGGCCTTCTCCGGGTGCCGTCGGCCTCTATGTGTCGTCTGGCGGCCCCCAGGAGTAGGGCCTTCTCTGTGGGGGCCCCTGCCCTCTGGAATACTCTGCCACCTGAGATACGCACCAACACGGACCTGAAGGCCTTCAGGCGTGCGTTAAAAACCTGGCTCTTTGAGCAGGCTGGCCTGGGCTGACACGAGTTTTTAATTGTCTCCTTTTAATCTGGATCTTAATTTGGGGTTTTAATATGCCTAGGGGGAGAGTTGTTTTATTTTAACAGCCTATTATTTAATTGCATTTTAACTTTTGTATGGATTGGGGTAGATTTGGCTGTACACCGCCCTGAGTCCTTCGGGAGAAGGGCGGTATATAAATGTCTAAATAAATAAAAATAAATAAATAAATAAATAAAATTCTGTTCAGAATTATAACTGATGACAGGAGTAAACCAAATGATCTTGGGACAAATAGCAAACCTATTTTGTTAGACTTCAAGTTGTTTCATCTGCAACCTACAATCTCCTAGCATCAGCTAAGACTTTCATGGAGCCTGATGCTAGGAATACAATGTAAAAAATAAGGAAAATGAACTTGATAGAGATACATTTGCCTAAGGTACAGCTTTTGTATATCTTCTTCAAAGTCATCTTCCTTACTCTCTTCAGTTGAGTATAATCTCTATAACAGTAATACCCATCATGAACCAGTTGGTATCTTCTTCCAGCAAGCTCATGGAGCTATTGAAAAGTAAGGTGAGGAATATCAAACATTGGGGTTCTCCACAAAGAAATACCTATCAATCCAACATCCCTCTCCTAACTTGACTGGAATTGCCCACTCATGGGTGAACAAAGCCATTGGAAAATAGTGCCTCTAATCTCTGACCAATCCAAAAAGAGGCAGTGATTGACAGCATCAAATAATATTGAGAAACCAATTACACTCAATTTATCTCCAAAGTGAGCAATGCTGTCAAATGCCTAGGCCTCAATCCTGACTAAAAAGAGTTGCACTATTAAACATAGTTTATACTTTATTATATATAAACATAGCTAATATAGAAAATAACTATCAGTGAATGTTCATTTTCCTTTCTAGTTCCATGACTGAAAATCAAAATATGGGCATTTGTAGAGACTGACAAGGCATTTTTCTATGAAGATTCAATGAGACTTACTCATGAACACATTAAGTGGTGTCTTAGTCCCATGTTTCCATGTAGTAGATATTTATAATTCTACAACTCCATTTTAACCTGAGGGCCTTCAGGCGCGCGTTGAAGACCTGGCTCTTTGAGCAGGCCGGCCTGGGCTGAGATGGTTTTAATTGGTCTCCGTATTATCTTCGATTTTAACCGGGGTTTTAAGGGGGGAGGTGGGTTTTCTTATTAATTAGCCAGTATCTAATTTAATTCTTTTTTAACTTTTGTATTGTTTTTGGGGTCTAGATTGGCTGTACACCGCCCTGAGTCCCTAGGGAGAAGGGCGGTATAGAAATTTCATTAATAAATAAATAAATAAAATAAATAACTGAATAGCACCCACAGATTCTTATCACTCATAAAACCAGTGGTGAAACAAATTCATATATGACTATACTATTAAGAACATAATGTATATTAGTTTCAAAAGACCCATAAGGATGTTACACAATATGCTGAGGTTACATTTTCATGTACATGATGTTCAGAAGTGAACCAAAGCATTAAACATCATTTCATTCAATGGTTACAAATTCTACAAGCCTGACTTTCAGATAAATGAAGGGCAGTGTGACAGTTTAATTAATGAAGTATATTATCAGGTAGAGTATACCTATACTTACAAAGAGTTAAACAATCAAACAAAGGAAGATAACAGATGTGATTCCACTTGTATGCAATGTTTACACAATACAATATTTATATGCCTAAGGACCAGTTTTATAATATACAAATAGTTTTGTATATTGTATTGCTTTTACAACATTTACACACACACATTTGTGTATGAATATGTATATATGTGTGTGTATGTGTGTGTGGGTATTATACACACACACACACACACACACACACACATACAGACACACATTCAGAGTTAATATGCTTGCATATCAAAGTTACATGCCATTACAGTAAATGCTAACACCAAAATACCATGATTTTTGGACTTACATTTTATACTAAAGGCAGATTTTAAATTCTCCTTTAGGTTTGTCTTTTTCAAATGCAGCAGACAGATATAATTATTTATAGTCTTTTCTTCTTTTCTACGCTAATGTGTAATGCTGATTTTCTCTTCTTTTCCACTGATTTATTCATATTTGCATATTATTGATTAAAACTTTTCTGTTCTGAGAATATGGGTTAGATGGGTTTATGCTTTTATAAATGACTGGGAAATGGGTCTTAGATTTTAAGCTGGTGGGTTTTTTATGTTTTTCTGCTACGGACACTGAAGGATTCAATGAAACTTGTGGATTTCTTTTTAAAATATTTTTGAATGTATAAAATAAAACACATGAGTATAAATTGAATTATGAAAGAAAACAGTGATGCTCAATGATTTTGACAATTATAAAAAACTAACTAGTATAGTAATATATATACTTTACTAATCCATTACACAAAATAACAAGACTGCACCCCTTTTAAAGGGTATAATAATTTTAGATAGCAAAATTTATTAAAGTTTACAAATAGTGTTAAAGTTCTAAAGGCTGTAAATTATGCCTTACATACATTATTGAATGAAAAGCTAAATCTTAATTAGAGATTAATGAAAATATAGTCATAATATATTTAAACTGTAACTTACCCATCCAAATTAATAGGCCTTCTGAAAGAAACTCTACCCCCTCCACTGCAGGACAAGGAGGGGAATGCTATATTTTGACACATGGTGGATCCAGTTTTATTCATCACATTATAAAAAAGATGTTGAGACTCTAGAAAAACTACAGAGAAGAGCAACCAGGATGATTAGGGGACTGGAGACTAAAACATATGAAGAATGGTTACAGGAACTGGGCTTGGCTAGTCTGGTGAAGAGAAGGACCAGGGGAGACATGATAGCAGTCTTCCAATATTTGAGTGACTGCCACAGAGAGGAAGGGGTCAAGCTTTCTAAAGTGCGTGTAGGCCAGACAAGGAATAATGGATGGAAACTGAACAAGGAGAGATTTAATCTGGAAATAAGGAGAAACTTTCTGATAGTGAGAACAATCAACCAATGGAACAGCTTGCCCTCGGAAGTTGTGGGAGCACCATCACTTGAGACCTTCAAGAAGAGATTAGACTATCATTTGTCAGAAATGGTGTAGGATCTCCTGCTTGGGCAGGGGTTGGGCTAGATGACCTACAAGGTCCCTTCCAACTCTGATTATCTATGGGGGTGAACATGTTGGTTCTCTAACCTGCTGCAGGTGTTACAGTAGTGTGATAGAGATGGAATTGCCAATGACATCAACTGTGATGGATAGCAATGCCATTCTTTGAACACCATGTACATCACTGCCAGTTTTATTCTTTTTAGCTTCAGAAATAATCTGGCAAATAAGCAGTGCCATTCATTCTAGTAAGCTAAACCCCCAATGACAATGGAAAAATGGTGCCTTTTTTCAAGAGGCAACTGGGCTTTCTGGTTTTTTCTTTGAAGACATTTCACTTCTTATCCAAGAAGTTTCTTCGGCTCTGACTGGATGGTGGGGAATGGAAGAATTTATACTCCTTGCAGACAGCTGGTCATTTGCATTCTTTTAGTGAGTTGTTGAGGCCACTTGGAGGTTTATCTGTGTCATCAGGGTCACCTGAGTGGTGCAAATGGGTGTAGAGCCTTCTTGGAACTGTAGAAAGGGCTGTGTTGTGAACTGGAGCTAGATGATGTTTTATTCTACCCCCTCTGTTGAGACATCCTTTTTGACATAGATGGCCTCTGTGACCCCGCTTTCAAACCAGCAGTCCTCTCTGTCCAAAATGTAGACTTTGTTGTCTTCAAAAGAGTGCCGTTTCGTCTTTTAAATGCAAATTTAAAAAAACTGACCATCATAAATATGAGACAGTGGCCAAGGGTCTGAATCTTGTGACCAATGCTGAAATGGTCATAAAAGTGAAAAACGATCATAAGTTACATTTTTCAGTGTGATTCAAACAGTCACTAAATGAAGTGTTGTAGATGGAGGACTACCTGTATTGTTTTTCAGATGGGTAAGATAAAATGGCATGATCTTAGAACCTTTATTTCTGTTTAGTCTTCGGAGTTTCACTGTTGAAGAAGTTTAATGTTGCTTAGAGCTGTTTTTTTTTTTATTAAAAAAACCCATGTAGGAACGTTGTCGTTCATTTGTTCTTGTTTGGATAAAATCTGCCCTCTTTTTTTGTTTTGAAAGGCAAATCTAAGGATTCCTGAGAGAAAATATAGCAAATTTAATATTATCTAAAAGCATTCACTCTTTAAATTGCCTTCATTTGATTAATTGCACTTGAAACTTTCCAGAGATAAACAGTTAAGTAAAAAAGTATGAATATTATGTTGGTAATCAGCTTTCTGTGTGGCATATTTTATATATAGTAAATTAAAATCTAGGAGCCCACTTCTTCAACCAAAGGGCTAACAGAGAACCGGTTTTGTATGGTAGTGAAAGTACTGGCCTAGAAACCAGGAGATGGTGAATTCTAATGCCACCTTTGCCATAAAAGCCAACTGGATAACTCTGGGTCAACCACAGGAGACCATGAATTCTAGTACCAACTTTGGCAAGAAACTGGTTGGGTGACTCTGGGCCAATTACCAGGGTACAAGGAATTTTTGTCATGCTATAGGCATGGAAACTGGCTGGGTAGATTTGGGCCAGTCATCAAGAGACTGGGAACTCTAGTCTTGCCTGAGGCCGGAATCCCAGCTGAATGCCTTTCGACCAGTCCCTTTCTACAGCATTTTTACGCAGTGTTACAGTCTTGGGTTTTCCTTGCATATATATCTATAAAATATATATCAGCCTTGGTGGTGCAGGCTGTTAATCATCTAGCACTTAGCTCAATTGCCTGCAATTAGTGCAGGTTCGAATCCCACCAGGCTCAAGGTTGACTCAGCCTTCCATCCTCTCGGGATAGGTAAATTGAGGACCCAAGATTGTTGGGGGCAATAAGCTGACTTTGTAAAAATGCCTCTTGGGGGGGCCAAAAGCCCTACTGATAAGCAGGCATATACAATGGAATGAAGGCTATTGCCGAGCACTTAGCATGGTGCTCCATAGACTGTAAGCCGCCCTGAATCTCCGGAGAAGGGCGGCATATAAATGTATGGTAAAATAAATAAATGGACTGCTGGATCCAGTCCTGATGGATTTGTTCTCCTATCTTGTGTCATGCATTTATGAAGTGGTTGTTTTGTTTCCATGATGTACAGAACTGTACCTTTGGGACAGCCATGACCTGGATGAGTGAGAATCTCCAGAGAGAATGGCCCACACTGCATTAAGGAAAGGAAAATGTTGGTCTCTCCTTTCAGGGGGAATTCATGAATTTCCTGAAAGACAAAGGGACCAATAGAAGAGAATAGCTGTAGCTCAGGGTAGAACTGTGGAGTCCTTGGTGCTCTCTGAACATAGTTGCTTGCCATTGTTTCGTTTCCTGACTAGGTAACATAATTAGTTGAGTAAATGAAATGTCTGCAAACAAACAACCAGATTTAGAGAGCAGCAAGGATTCCATGGAAAAAAGGGAACTCCATTAAATTTGTTTAGATATGATCTCTCTCTGCTATCCTAACTCTGTACTGGTAAGGGGTTAGCTACCTGCCTGTTATTAGAATGGAAAGACTTATTTTTTGGGCTTGGTAATTGTTTTTATTACTGTTGTTGCTAGTCTTCTTATCACAAATGGTAGTGGATTGATCAACATCACCACCACCATTGGCTGTTTATTTATTTTTCTTGTTAACCAATCTCAGGCCCCAAATGGTGAGATGTCTACTACACCTGTCATCTGGTATGAATGCAAGTCACCAAAATTGTAATTGTTCTGTATTCTGTACAGTGGTAGATTTTGTCTTCTGTACAGATGCAGATAGATAAACTCAACAAAACATTCATAGAAAGCCTTTATTATTGCTTCATCAGGTATCCTCATAACTCACATTTGTGACAAAGTTCTTCTTTAATGACCAATCATTTGCATATCTGTCTTGTAGGTAAAAAGATGGTTATCTCCTTATCCCTTTCCTCCCATCTCATAGTGATAGTTACCATGAGTCCGTGAGTTCAGGCAAGAGTGAAGAAACCTCCCCCAGCCCATCGACGGTCAATTTAGTGACCAATCAGGATTACAGATGTGGTCACGTGACATGAACTACATTTCCCAGGATACCTTAACTACATTTACCGTGATACATTCCTTTAAGGGGACAGCTCACAATTGCTAACTAACTATCCAATTCCCATACACTGGCTGGACAGCACAGTAATTATAAGCAAATAGTAGGGACATCCATTGGATGTGGGGGTGTTTGGAAAGGTAGCAAAATCTAAAAATGATAGATATGGCATTGCAATCCATTCAGACATTCCACTTGCAGACCCAGCTGTCGTAATTGCGATCTAACTATAAGTGACAGAACTGCAACATCTCCAGAAATTTGGTTTCCTGGTACTTTCGCTTATCGTGCTGAACCAGAAAGAAATTTGCTTGGCTTCTGAAAATGGATCACAATTGGAGCAAAAGTCTTCTGGTCTTTTTTATTAGCACATTGTTTTTGGTGAAACTTGAAATTGGCTTTGTTAGCTGCTTGGAGTTTAACTGTGAGCTGCAACTACAGCATACACATAAAAAGAAAGAAATAGACAATGAGAGCTGTACAGGTAGTCCTTGACTTACAATAATTCACTTAGTGATCATTCAAAGTTACAATGGCAGTGAAAAATGTGACTTATGGCCAGTTTTCACACTTATGACCATTGCAGCATCCCCATGGTCACATGATCAAAATTAAGACACTTGGGAACTGACTCACATTTATGACCATTGTAGTGTCCTGGGGTCGAGTGATCCCCTTTTGCGGCCTTCTGACTAGCAAGGTCAATGGGAAAGTCAGATGCATTTACTAATTTAACAACTGCAGTGATTTGCTTAACAGCTTGGCAAGAAAGGTCATAAAATGGGGCAATGTCTCACCTAGCAACAAAAAAAATGGGGCTCAATTGTGGTCATGTGTCAAGGACTACCTGTATTCGGACATAAAAAAAAAAAAAGACTGTGATGACGACGTGGCATGTTTAAGCTAAGTAAGAGAAATATTGTAAATCACACCAAACAAAAAATAAGTTTATTTTGGTTCGGAAACTTTAAGTATTAGTCCTGAAGCTTTTGATGTGCTATAAAAGAGGGCCCCAACCTTTTGGGCACCAAACACTCATACTTAATTGGTGGTCCATCAGGACACCAAGATCCCACTCATAAGCACTAGTGTTGAGCCGTTTTAAAATCATTTTTCAAGATTTCCCAAGCATTCCAAACTGTTTTTCCTTCTAGCATTTCCAATCCATGGAGTCCTTCCTATTCTCTCTCTTAGTTTGTTGAAGTCAGCTCTGTTAAAATCTAAAACACTAGTCTGACTTACTTCAGTTATCCTTGCCTGCATTATAACATGACACTCTCTCCCAAAGTTCCTACAACTACTGCTCCCTCAACCACTTCATTCCTATTAGTAAGTATGAAATCCAGTATAGCTGACCCTATAGAC
Source organism: Bungarus multicinctus (assembly GCA_023653725.1). Taxonomy (NCBI): domain Eukaryota; kingdom Metazoa; phylum Chordata; class Lepidosauria; order Squamata; family Elapidae; genus Bungarus; species Bungarus multicinctus. The sequence goes on along the minus strand of CM042846.1, from coordinate 35,927,135 downwards.
CAGGGGATGATCAAACTCCCGGCTTGTGGGCCAGATGTGTCACACTCTGACTATGCTCACACACAATTTAGTGAAGGGGAAAAAAGTCCCGATACATCACGTGATGCCAGCATGGTGATGTGAGTTTGACACCCCTGCTATAGACTGTCCCCCACTGAAATGATGATAAGTTATCACTTGCACTTGTCTTGTCTTGGCACTTGTCTCTCACTTGCTGCAGAGTTTGTTTCTCAATTGATGTTAGGCAGGGGTGGGATTCTACCAGTTCGCACCTATTTGCTAGAACAGGTTGTTAACATTCTAAGCAGTTCGGAGAACCAGTTGTTAGAAGAA
>CM042846.1:35854302-35921802 GCA_023653725.1 Bungarus multicinctus | reverse complement strand
AATTAAAAAAAGTTCTGAGTCACTTGCACATTGGAAATAGTGAACTGTATTGTGGGATTGAAATCACTGTTCCCTTTATCCAATCACAACCAAAGTCTTTGTTTGTTTCCCTGCATACACATGTACACTATTAAAATCTGCAGTCAGGATATATTGCTCTCTATTTATATCCCCCAAAATCTTATTATAAAATCAAAGCAAACATTGAATACAGGAGAGGGGAAAAAACACTAAAGCTGCTATCCAGAGGCTATAGAACAGAAGTGTCAAACTCGATTTCATTGAGGGCTGCATCAGGGTTGTGTTTGACTTTCAGGGGCTGGGGTGGGCGTGGCCAGGGTAGGCGTGGCCAGCTCAATGTCACTCATTGGCATGCCTGTGATGGCCCGACCGCTCTGCCAATGAAAACAAGCTCCCGAGCTCTGTTTTTGGCTGCAACAGCCTCCTGAAATCCTCTGCCAGCTAAAACAGAGCTTAGGAGGGCTGCCTGTGGGCCTCCCACGCTCCGTTTTTGCTGGCAGAGGCACCGCAGACTGGTCCTTTGCTATTTCCAGGGCAGCAATGCAGACCAGACGTAAGCATCCCATGGGCCGAATCCAGCCCCTGGGCCTTAAGTTTGATACCCCTGCTATAGAATATATCATATTGTGATATTTGGAGTTTGATGTAACTTTGTAGGTGTCCTGTTATTCCCCCTACTCTCATTTCCCCCCCCAATACCATGACATCTTGAATTTGGAAGTTCTAAAATTATTCTGAAGACTCCTCTGGTTCCACATAAGAAATAAATTTAGACAAGAGGTATTCTAAATTATTCTCTCAGTTTCTCCTGTCAAAAATAAAATTAAAGGAGTCTTATCTTTTTTCTACTTGTCAAGTTAATTCCTTGAATCGTCTTTAGGGAAGGAAGAAGAAAAACTATCCTCATTTTAGAAATCACAAAATATAACATTCACTTTCAAGCAGTCACATCTAGAGGAACCGGTCTTCACTAAAATGAGAATACATGTCTTTTTGTAGGTTAGAACTCCAAGAATGCAGATTAAACATTCCAAAGTGCAGCATGATCATTATTTGCAAAGCTTGAAGCAACAGCCTACTGCAGTGAATTCTGCAGTTCATTTAAGACTGGAAATAATAATGCCAGGTTTGTTTTCTTTTAAATATATAAAGACCATGTGGTACAAAGGGAAAACAAAAAGAACTCTCACGATTTGACTGATTTCTAAATAGGTGCTCATACCTCTCAGGGGCTTAATATTCTTATTCTAAGGAAAGCAGTTGAAGTGTAAAGAATGTTTATGTAATGCATATGTAAACAAGCTAGTGAGAGGAATTCACTGTACCTAGGAAAACAGTTTACAAGCATATTGAATTAAATTTTTTAAAAATCTGAACCTCTCTCTATATCAGGGGTGTCAAACTCAAGGCCCGCAGGCCAGATATGGCCCATGGGTTGGCCTGGAAATATCAAAGGGCCAGCCCACGGTGCCTCTATGGGGCAAAAGGGGCCACAGGGGAGGCCATGTGCGCCCTCCATGGCCTGTTTTCAGCTTCCACAGCCTCCACCAGCACTCTGAAGGCCAAAAACAGCCCACGGAGGAGAACTACAATGCTGATCCAGCCCTCGAAGAAATCCAGTTTGAAACCCCTGCTCTATATGCATTGCTGAATCCAAAGGATCACTAATCCCACCAGAGGTGGTATTCAGCAGGTTCTGACCAGTTCTAGAGAACTGGTAATGGAAATTTGAGTAGTTTGGAGAACTGGCAAATACCACCTCTGACTGGCTCCACCCCATCTATTCTCTGCCTCCTGAGTCCCAACTGATCGGTTGGGTCTTCTTTTGTTGCCCCGCACAGGAGAACGGAGCTGGAAAGCAGGTTAGTGGGGTGGGGAGGGAATGGGATTTTGCAGTAACCTTCCCCCAGGAGTGGGGAGGGAATGGAGATTTTACTGTATCCTTCCCCTGTCACACCTCGCAAGCCACGCCCACCAAGCCACACCCACAGAACTGGTAGTACAAAAATTTGAATCCCATCACTGAATTCCACCATGCCAATATAGAGTTTCCACAGCCAAAACCAGTGTCAGTCTCTGAAATTCAGAAATGTGGATGTCACATTGAAAATAAATACTCTTGAGACTTATTTCAGAGTGCTGGTGGAAATGTTTAGCCTTTCTTTACTACAAATTTCTTTTTATTACTATGGAATTGTTCTTTCTCTGACTTCTCCTTCTTAACTTAGCAACCACTAACACAGAGCCCGGCTCATCAGCTGATATATTAGATACTATCAGAAATATGTATCAATAATGACTTATGTTTGGCCAATGATCAAACCAAGCAGGTGGATTCATTCTGACAGTTAAAAGTTTGATCTAGACATGGAGAAAGAAAGAGGAGGAGGAGAAGGAGGAGGAGGAAAGGAGGAGAAGAAGGAGAAGAAGAAGAAGAAGAAGAAGAAGAAGAAGAAGAAGAAGAAGAAGAAGAAGAAGAAGAAGAAGAAGAAGAAGAAGAAGAAGAAGAAGAAGAAAGCAGCTCCAAATGATTTGCAATTTCTGATTTTTATGATTACAGCATTTGTTAAGTCAAATGATAAATGATAAGATTAGAGCTTCATTACAGAAGAATGACTTGATTATGAGAGCTGAATAAGTTTAACTGCTGCAGGTAGTTTCAGATCAGCAACTTTCAGTTATATGTTAGAACTTCTGCAAACAGCATCACGCAAAATAGTGTTTCTAAACTAACATTACTAGCAAAAGTCTCTTAGTTCTGCCATTGTCACTTGCTGCTTGATTTCAAGAAGAATATACCATCACCCACACTCCAATAGGCACATGATAAAAGTTGTTGAAATACATCGAAACTGACCTATTGGAACCATTAAAATCTATTTGGTTAAAAAATGCCCCTGGGTGAGGGAATCTGAGATAAATCCCCAATAATTCGTGGTTAACTGAAATCTGGCACACGAAACTTGAATCAGTTGCAGCCTGTCTGAATATTAATTTCACTGGGTGAAATTTTTATAGATTTTCAAAGATGAGGTCAACAGAAGAGGTCAACATCGGTATTTTCATTCTGATGGTTGTTGAAAGCTGTCTTTCAAAGGAGAGGTTAATTGTTTGGCTTACAAGAGTAATTTATTTTTTGATGCTGAATTAGCAATACTTAAGCATATTATGCATGCATTAGTAGAGAAAGCAGATTATTTAAGCCCCTGTAAATGAATTTCAAAAACCCTTACTTTTGAAACAGAGTAACACAGTGTAACAAGACAGGGGATATCATTAAATACATTAAGCATCTGTTCATGTGTTGTTTGATTTGTTAAAATTAGACCCTGACTCATAATATTTGACTGTTTTATTTACAACCATTCTGTTACTAACAAACTGCATTTTCTTTTCCCTCTCTGGATATGCTTTTTCTTTTGCTGTTTCATAAAACTGTTAGAACTATTTCTCTTAGTCTTTGTGATGTCTAAATTGTTCTGTGTGCTTATATTTAATATTTATATAAATATTAAAAATTATAAATAGATATGTATAGAGTTATATTGAAATAGTTGCAGATTATCCTTTAAACCAAGTGTATAAAAATTCTTTCTATCTATCTATCTATCTATCTATCTATCTATCTATCTATCTATCTATCTATCTATCTATCTATCTATCTATCTATCATCTATCTACCCATCCACCATTGATTTTTCACCAGACCTCTTAATGAAACAATGGTACTCAGCACAGCTAAGAATAAAAATAATGTAAGACACAAATTAAAAGTTTAACATCTCCCAATAATTATAGTTTAACATTATTAGTAGTAATATTATAACAATTATTTTTTTAAAAATAAAAGGGCTAAATCTAATGAAATCCTAAAATAAATGTCCTTTTTTCATAAAACTTCTAAAATCCTGTACCTTCCAAGTTAAATGACAAAAGGGTGAACAATATTAGTTTTAACTCAAAAGTATAGGGAGCCTTCTTAAGGATAAAATATAATCTCTCAAACCTTACAAACTAAGTATAGAATTCTACATGTAAATTTTGAACCATTTAGTTGATAAATTAGTAAATCTATTTTCTAGGAAGAAAGAGTTCCTCAAACAGTGGGCAATTGAGAGATTATATGTTTATTTTATTGATAAGGGGTATCTAGAGCTTTTAGTCTGAATTATTATAAACAGAATAACAGGGCAAAATGCGATATATCAGCGCAAAAATTATTACTATAAGGAGTAGACTAAATATACCAACAATGTGTCCTGCAGCTCAGGAAAAAATTAATTTTCAGAGTTTTGTACATGTAGAATCCACATAGCATTTAGTACTTTCATAAATCATTAAGAATGGATCAATGTTTAGTCTTTTTTGTTCTGGTCAACTATCCTAAAACTATTGTTATTCATGAAAAAGTGTCTATACATTATATTAAAGGAAAACTACCTGCAATGGAAGTAGGAAACATACATTTAAAAATATGCATATAAAGAGAAACAAATTTTAAAAGTGTATTCTTGTTTTCAGACAGGAACATGGGGTCATGTGTCATATATATCTCACACTCTACTATTCCCCAGCAATATTCCTATGCCTGTGCAATTCAGAAATACAGGGCATACAGAAGTTTTGCTTTCTTTGGAACACATTGATAGACACTTGCTCTCAAAGCTCAAGAACCAATATTGTGAAGCAGTTGGTAGAGAGACATTAATAATGTCCTCAGACTCTTTTATTTTATATTATATATAGTTCCTTCACGTTGAGTTCCTTCATAGCGTCTGAAATTACAATCGGTTTTTTCAATCTATTCAGCTAACGATTATGGCTAACAGAGATCTGCTTTATTTTGATAATGTATTACTTTTCCTATTTACATTGTTCCAGTACATGTTTCAAAATATGTAAATGGGATCATCAGATCATCAGCAACTGTTGCATATCAGTTGTCCTGTGCCATCTTCTGGCTCATTTCCTGCAAGAAGATTTGAATTCTGCTGAGACCAACGTGCTTTTTCTCTAATAGGAATAGCATGGCCGCGCAGTGGTTATAATGTCGTACTGCAGGCTCCTTCTGCTGACTGCCAGCAGTTTAGCAGTTCGATTCTCACCAGCTCATTGTTGATTCAGTCTTCCATCTTTCTGAGGACCCAGTTTGTTGGAGGCAATATGCTGACTCTGTAAACCACTTAGAAAGGGCTGGAAAGCATTGTGAAGCTGTCTAAGTGCTCTTGCTATTAGAATACTTTACAGTAGTACAGCTCAGGATTCTTCCCATTTATTTAGTACAGTAAAATAGGGAGTCATCGCTCATGGTTCCTGGCATGCAATAAGCAATATAATTAATCCTTGTTTCCTCATTGACAATTTCCCAGTAGTAAAATAAAATAACCTTGCCTGTATTTTTTGATCTTAGCCTCAATCCAGAAAGAGAAAGAGGAAGACGAAAGGACCCTAGAAGTATCTTATGAGAAGACTTCTGACATTTTCATTTATTGCATTTTTCATGCATTATTTTATTATCATTATTTTCATCATCACCCACAACAGCATATGGTAAATCCAGAATAAAAGAACATAATTTCATTTCTTTCCTCTTATATCTTCAATGAATGATACAGACTTTTCCAAGCATTCACTGCTGGTATTAAAGAACTCGCTATGTTGCGATAGATGTTTGAATGATTTCATCAAATGTTTCTTTTGTAATTTATTCTTGAAAAGAATTCATTCTGTCAGGTTATCAATTTAATGTTATTTTTTTAAAAAGTAACAAAAAGATGAACTCTTGAACTAAGTCTGCCTGTATGAAGCTTATAGATTTCATCCATTCCAACCTTATAAATGAACTACAGATAATCCTTGACTTACAACCATAATTGAGCCCAAAATATAAGTTGCTAAGGGAGAAATTTGTTAGGTGAGTGTTGCCCCATTTTACGACTTTTCTGGCCACATTCATTAACTGAATCACTGAACTTAGAATAGAATAGAATTCTTTATTGGCCAAGTGTGATTGGACACACAAGATATTTGTCTTGGTGTAAATACTCTCAGTATACATAAAAGAAAAGATACATTCATTAAGAATCAAGAATCATAACATACAACACTTAATGATAGTCATAGGGTACCAACAGCAATCAAATCATACTAGGAAACAGTCAATATAAATCATAAGGATACAAGCAACAAAGTTACAGTCATACAGTCACAAGTGGAAGGGGATGGGTGATAGGAGTAATGAGAAGATTAACAGTAATAGTAGTGCAGAGTTTGTAATAGTTGAACAGTGTTGAAGAAATTATTTGTTTAGCAGAGTGATGGCTTTCGGGAAAAAAACTAGTTGCAGTCTAGTTGTTCTGGTGTGCAGTGCTCTATAGTGTTGTTTTGAGAGAAGGAGTTGAAACAGTTTATGTCTGGGATGTGAGGGGTCTGTAAATATTTTCACAGCCCTCTTTTTGACTCATGCAGTATACAGGTCCTTGATTGAAGGCAGGTGGGTAGTAATTGTTTTTTCTGCAGTCCTAATTATCCTATGAAGTCTGTGTCTGTCCTGTTGGGTTGCAGAACCAAACCAGACAGTTATAGAGGTGCAGATGATAGACTCAATAATTCCTCTGTAGAACTGTATCAGCAGTTCCTTGGACAGTTTGAGCTTTCTGAGTTGGCACAGAAAGAACATTCTTTGTTGTGCTTGTTAAGTGAGTTTGGCTTCCTCATAGACTTGCCTGTCAGAAGGTCACAAAAGGGAATCAAGTAACCCTGGGACATTGCAACAGTCATAAATATGAATCAGTTGCCAAGCATCTGAATTTTGATCATGCGACTATGGTGATGCTTCAACGTAGTAAGTGTGAAAAAAATGGCCATAAATCATTTTTTTCAGTGCCATTGTAACTTCCATCACTAAATGAACTGTTGTAAGTTGAGGACTACCTGTGTCATGCCCCTGGTGGAGTCTGACTCTGAGGGAGAGGAGGAACAGCCAACAGGGAGTGGAAGTGTGGCTCCGGAGGTTGTGGAGGAGGCTGGGGAAGGGCAGAGTCTGGCTGGGCAGTCAGAGGAGGACCCAGGCTCATCCCCTATCCATCCTAGGGCATGCAGGGAGGAGAGGATAAGGGAGAGACGTGGCCTACTCAGGAGGAGAGGGCCTTGATCCTCTTCATGGGCTGCAGCTGTGACAACTGAATAAGAGTACAGATCTGCATATGAGCGAACACTGGAAACAAAGCATGGAAATATCTCTATGGTTCCTCTCTGAATTTGGCATCCTTCCCAGTGTGTATTATCTGTGGACGTCCTCCAGCCCTTATCTTGCCTGGTTTATGTTGCTTTTCCCCTTCTTCTTGTAACTATTTGTATGGGAGTTTTTTGGCTTCCCTCAAGAATATTCAGAGCTTGGAAGCAAAGTGATGGAATAAAAGGGGCTTCACCTATTTTCTGTGACTGGGTTTGTTTTGTATCCCATCCTGGGTCATCACAACCTGTAGTTGTTTGGTTGCGACTGTTAGGCAAACTGCTTTATCCTTCATGCTTTAACGGCTATTTTTAAAATGATATATCCTAACACATTTTTGCTTGTAATCTCATTCTCTTGCAAGAAGAGGGCCATAGAGACATTAAAAAAATAAAAATAAGGCAGCTCTTTTTAAGTACCTGAATTAATATTCATGAGTGTTCTTCCTGTTGCTCAATTCCAATGCCCCAAGATAATTCTTTCGACATCTACTCATTGGGTTTGTTTTTAAAATTCTAAGGTTGCTACTTTGTATCCAAGTAGTGCCAAGAACATGCCTTCTTACAGAAGGTAGTAATAAAAGGTCATAAAAGATAAAGGACTGTGTGCACCTGGTAGAGAGGCACATACACACACAGGTAAATCATAGGTAATCACAAATGCCATATTTCCTTTCCAGCTGTTCCTCTCTTTCCCTCTGTATGGAAAACTCCCTTTCTGGGGACTATATTGTGTGTTATGATATAACAATTATTATTCTTTCAATTATCATAAGGGGGAAAAGTGGCAATTCAAGCAGAAACCTATAATTTTGGAAAAAAGTTAGAAGTAGAGAAAAGGCACTCAGAATGCAGTTTGATTGTTTTGTTATGCTGTTTTATAACACTTAGGGGGTGATAGTATTTATGATTCTGGCTGCGATTTTTGCAATTTTATTTTATTGAACTCATGCGTATTTTCTGGAATATGTATTAAAACATCCATTTAGGGCAAAGGGGCCTCCCAAGATGCTTTCCAAAAATTAAATCGCGCACAATAAATAAACATCCACAATAACAACATCACATTAACAACACTAATTATTCATAAAACCAGCAGGGGAAATACCCACATGGATTTTAAAATCAGGTATTATTTCTGAGATACCAAACCCGATACCAGCATATAACAAAACAAAACACAAAAGCCACAAAGACTTGAATGAATAAAGAGATTTATGTGGCTTTCCTGGGGAGGTGGGACCTAGTCAATCCCAGATGATAAACTATTTCATTGGTGGAGTGATAGTCTGCAGAAGATCTTAAAACGTGCTTTAGAACTCCTCGATGGAAAACAGTACTATATTTGCCTGAAATAAATATTATTTTTTTCTCCCCAAAATTTTAACTTTGAAATTATAGGGTCACCTTCAATTTCCTAAGAACATGATAATAAAAACCCAAAGATGCTTTTTGAAAAAAGGCACCTGGATTTTCTTGTTTTTCTTTGAAGATGTTTCCCTTCTCATTCAAGAAGCATCTTCAGCTCTGATTGGATGGTGGGGAATGGGAGGATTTATGCTCCTTGCAGAAAGCTGGTCATTTGCATTCTTTCAGAGAGTCGTTGAGGCCACTTGGAAGTTTATCTGTGTCCTCAGGGTTATTGCAAATGGGTGTGGAGCCTTCTTGGAACTGCTGAAAGAACTGTGTTGTAGACTGGAGATGGATAATGTTTATCTCTCCCACATCCCTGTAAACCAAGAAAAACACTCAAAGTTACTTCTAAACAATTTCCTTTATTGTTACTCGCCTCTAAATAGAATCTTGCCAAAGTAAATAAAATTACTTGCATCATTAAAAAAAAATGCTCTAAGAACTTCTAGGGAGGAGTTGACTTAACACTCTTCCTGCCAATCAAACTATCTAAATTTTGCTGTCCCTTATTACTCTGGAACGCACTCCCTTCCTTCTGGGAATCGGTACCACATTTCTCCACATTACATGCAACTTGACATCCTTTTTCAGAGGAGAGGATGAGAGGAAACAGAGGAAAAACATCTCCTGGCACAGGTTGGGCCTGAAAAATAGCAGAATTGTTCAGAACATGTAAAAATGAATCGAACGCTGTATGATAAGAAGGGAAGAGACAGAAGAGTGATGATATTCTGGATTATTGGATAATAAAGAAAAGTCTGACATATTAAAAATAGATTTCAAAGTGGGAAATTTAAAGTGAGGTACAGGTATAAGGGACGTGGTAGCTCAGTGGTTAAGACGCTGAACTTGTCAATAAAAAAGGTCAGCAGTTTGACGGTTTGAATCCCTAGTACCTCGTAACAGAGTGAGCTCCTGTTACTTGTCCCAGCTTCTGCCAATCTAGCAATTCGAAAGCATGTAAAAATGCAAGTAGAATAATAGGGACCACTTTGGTGGGAAGGTAACAGCGTTTCGTGCGCATTTAGTCATGCCAACCACATGACCACATAGATGTCTTTGGACAGTGCTGGTTCTTTGGTTTTGTATCAGAGATAAGCACCACCCCCTGGAGCCAGAAATGACTAGCACGTATGTGTGAGGGGAACCTTTGCCTTTACTTTTATAGGTCTGAGTACTATTTTAACAGATAAGTATTTCAGATAATGCCTGCCTATAAGCCATTTCCCCATTATTAACTTATGACATCATTGTAGCATCAGTTGTGTGCACCTGGTAGAGAAAATGTGTCCCCATTTCTGTTATTTTGACATAACAAAGACCCTCTAAGTTGCTCATGACCAAATACCTGAGCATTGAACAAACGTTCTGGATGTAATGGAAGATATAGTTGAATAGTATCTGAATAGTATCCAAGTTGACCAGTTCTGTTGATCACAGAATAGAAGCAAAGGTCAGCCTCAAATTTCAAGACACCAAAAGGAACCCTGATTTTGATACCATTACAGGATTAAAGAAGTCCTGAAATTCTTTCTGAATCTGAAGCTTCAGTGAAACATCCTTTTATGGAGCAGCAAAGGAAGACTTTGGTTGCTCTTAAGTCTGTTGCTCCCCACCCCCACCCAAAGGCCCATGCTATCTGTTCACACATGCATTTCTTCCAACTAGATTTGCATCCAGGGTGGTAAGTGATTGCTCCCTCTGAAAAGCCAGCAAACAGTGGGTGGACTAGATTGCTTTGGAAAAACCAGGATCTGAATCACCTAACACTAGCATAAATATTTTTCTACTTCTGCTTCTCTGGGTTTTTTTTTTTTTTAAGAAATAGGCCCTTCGCCCTCTTTTCACTTTGCTTCCATTAGTAGCAAATCCCCCTTGTCCTTTTTAATTTTTAATTACCATTGTCTGTTCACCTTTGTTTTACCCATGACATCTTCAATTTAAACAGTATCAGAGAGGTTGATGTGAACAGTTTTCTTTTCAGCTTAAGTGACTGCAGCTCGTTTAGTTGTTAATTATGCAGGGAGGTTTGCATGGCTGCGGCTGGTAATTTGAATATGCTCCTAATGTCAGGTCTGTGTCTGGGCAGCTGAGCTTGTAAAAGGATTATGATGTATATATGGTTAAGAGGGCTAATGAAAGAACCTCATTTAATCAAACCCAATTAATTAAATGAACTTATGATATTAACCCATCTTTCCGTGCATGTATAATTTATATTAATTGATCTTTCTGCACTGAAATTGACCAATCAGGTAGGGGCCGCTGACAGTCCGAGAAAGGGAGAACTACCATTAGCATTAGTTTGATGCAAACTGTAATTGATGGGTCAGTGTGTTTTAGGGATGTAACAAAAGCTTTGTTAATTGTCATAAGAAGTTCAAATTGATTGTGTCTGCATCAGTGCATAAATTTAAATTGATTAATGTTTGGTTCTAAAATTAATGTCTATACAGAATGGGGTGATACAACACTTTATTTACTGGATTCATTATCCCACTTAGGAAAGGCATAGAAAGAACACTGCAGTTCTTAGGTAACTGAGACCATTAAAGGATGAGTTCAGCGGAGCCATCTGTGGGACAGCATTCTGACACTTTGTCTGGGCAGCTCGGTCTGCACACCCAAAGGCTATGCATAACCCCTTGGACTCAACCTCCAAACTCTGAAAACCAGCCATTGATCTTTTCTGAGGAACTTTGCAAGAGAAATAATGTTTACTATTGTAGATAAGAAACGTGATGTGAAGAATCCTGGGATGAAGCCTCATGCCGATTAGGATTTGTGCACTTGTGTCTGATTTCTCTTAAAAACTCATTGGGGAGACATCCACTCCAGCTTGCACTGAATTTTGATAACTAAATTCAGAATCAGGAACTAATCATCAGGACAGAATTCACTATGAAGTCTCTTCTTTTTCCTTTTTCCATCTCCTCCTTCCAAATCAGCAAGATAATGTTGGGATAAATTTATCAGTTTATACCTGGCAGTGTTCACGGTATGCAAGCCACATGTTGGCATCTCTATTCCAGAGCAAATCCTTTTTGGACATAGTTTATAGCACCCACACACATCGGGACAGTTTGTTCTCCTAGTTATCACTTTATATTTCAGTATCTTTTCTTTTCTGACATGCAATTTTGCAGGACTGAAGCAAGTAGCCAACCAAAGCAGGAGGGATGTGTGTGTGTGGAAAAAAAGTCAGTTTAATTCATTTATAACTCCCTTTTTTCCCTGTCTTACCAAAGAAAAACTTACCATCTGTTTCTTATAAACTAATGCAAACAGAAAACGTGTAATGCATCCTAACCTCTCCTGTAAAATGTCTCTTTTTTTTATTGGCGGTATAAAGCCGTTTGACTGCTCTGCTTTTGCTATGGCACCATCATGTTCTCAGAAAGGGGAGCTTTCCATTTTTCATGAGGAAGTATTTTGAACCACACACAGTAGAGAAGATTAGATATCTTCTCCTCGCTGTCTTATTGAAGTATGGGATGCAATGTATCATTTACAGTCAGTTCCAGGAGTTTGAGGGAGAGGGGGGGAGAGATATTTTCAAACAACACTCCATGTGGTGGCACTAGCGAGTAGCAAACATCATCATCACTGGTCCTAGAACACCTCCTTTACTTTTAGAAGCTTTGAGGTTGTAGCAACGGGTAACCCCCTTTTTTGCCTCAGTTTCATTTGCTTCCTTTATAGAAGATAGAAAGGCAAAGCAAACTTCACTTGTTGCAAGGGAAGAAGGAAAACTGTTGGCAGCTGTCCCACACAGCAATTTTCTGCATAGTTTCTGACACTCTTGGTAAATCAAACTCTTTTCATTAACTTAAATTGTGTGATTAGGGTTCATCATTTTATTAGCCGATTTTGTATGTTTTATGTAATGGAGTAAAAAAGGAAATGAAGATACATCCACAGTATTGTGGCAAGTTCTGGGTAACTCTAATTCGTGTTTAACATCACATTTAACTGAGCCTTTAGAATTAGCTCTCAAAAATATCATCTGCTCTGTTTAGATTTTAATGGGCAAAGCTTTATTCTAGATGGGCACTTGAATATTTTTTCAGTATGTATCAGCACAGGAAGTATCTTAGCATACTAAGTACTTCACTGGATATGTCACACATGAAAATAAGATGGAAAAGAAACCATGGGTGGAATTTATTACTTGCATTACGTTTTAAAAATAAAAAATAAAAAAGAAGGATTTAGCCTATTCCATGATGTGTTGGAAACTATCGTGCAAACATTTTGTGCTTCTTGGTGGGAACAGAGATAAAAAATGCACTTGAAAACTCAGATCTTGCTGTCATTTCAAAAACAAAAAGGTAAATAAGAATTGTTTTAAAGATTGTGAGATTTAGACGTTTCTTCATCAAGCCATATTATGAATAGATTGTAACTTCCCCATTAATGAAGATCACATGGATTTCTGTCACTAATCAAAAGCAGAAAGCAATGCCTCATAAGTGGGGTCTATGACAACTTGCCGTGACCAATTCGCCACAGCCAAGTCATCATGGAACAAGAGTTACATTAATATCAAATAAATAGTCTAATAGAATCATTTAAAAAAGGATGCCAAAGGAGGGACAAAATAAAATGCGAATGACAACAATTAAAATAATTTTAATTAGTTTATATAATTTTAAATTTTAAAAAATTATTTTTTTATAAAAAACAATAATTAAATGAAATGGTTGAATTGTTCTGCAGCAAGTTATCCCATAACGAGTTGGCCATGGTGAGTTGTCCCTTGGTGAGTTGGCTGCAGCAAGTTGGCTGCCTTGAGCTGTCCCATTCCATTGTAAGTGTAGTGGTTGCTTACTCATATAGGGACTTGACTTGCCGCTTAGCAAAGCCCTGTGCCCCATAGGCACCTGGGGGAATAGGACTGGGAGATAGTGTGATGTAGTTGTTCAAAGTGCACTTTGGTGTTGTGACATGTGTGTCATCACTTTCACATCATGGAAGCCTAACGCGCTTTCTTCTCTCCCCATTATGCTTTAGGCTAGTGCTGCCCTTGATTTAATATTGTTACACAATTTACTACTTCTCATCTCATTTGACTAGTTCTCTATTATCATTTAGGGGCATTTCTGCCTTTGGCCTCACCTGTGCCTGCTCACTTGACTAATGATGCCCGTAGGCCACATTGACTAATGGCACCATCTCCTGCAGTTGAGGCTTTTTGACTGATCCAGAAGGAGAGGCAGGGTTGGTGTTTCATATGTTTTGGCACTCCGGGCCAGTGACTTAAAATCATCCCTGGGCCTCAGGTTTCCCAAATCACCTTCATTTTGTAAAATAGATTGTTCTTGATCCAGAATCCCTCAGTGGAGAATTGCTACATTTTGTACAGCACTTTATATAATAACAGTCCTGAATAAATACAAGTAGTACGCATAAGTACAAGTCAGTGGTGGAATTCAAAAATTTTTACTACCGGTTCTGTGGGCCTGGCTTGGTAGGAGTGGCAGGGGAAGGATACTGTAAAATCTCCAGTCAGAGGTGGTATTTGCTGGTTTTCCAAACTAATCAAAATTTCCACTACCGGTTCTCCAGAACTGGTCAGAACCTGCTCTATATCACCTCTGATACAAGTAGTACTTATTTGGCAAGCATAATTGGGACTTATTGATTAAGCAAATTGTTCCTTCCTTCCTTCCTTCCTTCCTTCCTTCCTTCCTTCCTTCCTTCCTTCCTTCCTTCCTTCCTTCCTTCCTTCATTCCTTCCTTTCTCTTTCTTTCTTTCTTTTTTTCTTTCTCTCTCTCTCTTTCTTTCTGTCTTAATATAGTTTGGCTATCCTATTGATGATGAAATGTGTGGACTTTCTTTTAAAAATGTATGAAATTCTGAGCTACTTGCACAGGCCTGGTTTAGCCAACACAGTGATCTCAGCATGATGTGGTTCCTACCTGCGGTGTAGCCATTAAATATGAAGAGACCATTAAACAATACTTAATTCTGCCTCACAGATATAGATAGAAAGATGTAATTCAGACTCATGTTTTGAACAGCTGAGCAGTCAGAGTTCCATGTCTTAATGGAAGGGTTTGAGAGCTTTACTTTCACCTACGTTACTTAACTGCTATGAATTAATTGGAATTAATAAAGTAAGGAATATCTGACATTCTCTTTTGATATGTTGAAAAGAAAAAAAACAATGAAAGAAAAATTTGACCCTGGTGTTATAACTGGCTGACAAATTGCAGTTAACCTGTAGTCCTTAATATAACAACATCTGTATGGAGAGGAGTAACTAATTGGGTACCCCAAGGTTCTGTTTTAGGCCCACTACTCTTCAACATCTTCATAAACAATTTAGATAAGGGAATAGAAGTGGAACTCACTTAAATATGAACCAGCAATGTGCTGCAACTGCCAAATAAAGCCAAAGCAATGCTAGGATGCACTAACAAAGAGAAAGAATCAAGATCACATGAAGTATTAGTACTGCTTTATAAGACCTTGGTAAAACCACACTTGGAATACTGCGTTCATGTTTGGTCACCACAAAATAAAAAAAGATATCAAGACTTTGGAAAAAATGCAGACAAGAGCAACAAAGTTGATTAGGAGTCTGGAAGCTAAAACCTATGAAGAACAGTTGCAGGAATTGGGTATGTCTGCTCTAATGAAAAAACGGACTAGGGGAGACATAATAGCAGTGTTCCAATATCTCAGGGGCTGCCACAAAGAAGAGGGAGTCAAGCTATTCTCCAAAGCACCAAAGGGCAGGATAAAAAGTAATGGGTAGAAACTAATCAAGGAGAGAAGCAACCTAGAACTAAGGAAAAATTTCCTGACAGAACAATTAACCAGTGGAACAACTTACCTCCAGAAGTTGTGGATGCTTCAACACTGGAAGTTTTTAAGAAGAGAATGGATAATTATTTGTCTGAAATGGGGTAGATTAGAGTATCTGTTTGAGCAGGAAGTTGGACTAGAACACCTCCAAGGTCCCTCTCAATTCTGATGATGTTTTGTTTTATGATCCAAGAATTCAACTCTCATTTAGTAGAATATTAATATAATTCCACTTCTGTAGAGGAAAACAGGGATAAAGTTGGTGAAGGTATGCAAGAACCATAACTACTTTGATTCTATAGGTATAGGCAGGGATAGAAGGAAATTCTGGCAGGTTTTCAAGTTTCTCTTATTGAACCCCATGGTAAGAATTCCAGTAGTCCTTATCATATTTGTTTCCTAAACTGACCTACTTCGATGGATAAGCAGTTTCTGACCTTCACTTCATCACGTATGTAGAATTGAGTCCTAAGAGAGCAAATACCCTGGAGGCATCTCTCTCTGCATGTGCACCAAATGATGAAAACAACACTGCACCAACATAACACAAGTTTAGTCCCTTTTGTGTGTGCATTGTGATGTTCCACATAGGTCAGAACTTGCATCACAATAGCTCCATACTGCTTTTCTCATTTGAATAAATTCACTGGACACTGCAGATGTCTGTGATATATTTACATAGGGAGTAAAAAATACTAAAAGTTAGCGATGAGATCAGGGACAACTGAATGGAAGAAATACTCACTGTTATTTCCTTTTAAATATTAATTATTTAAGTGAGAACGATTAACCAGTGGAATGGCTTGCCTTCAGAAGTTGTGGGTGCTCCATCACTAAAGGGTTTTAAGAAGAGATTGGACAACCATTTGTCTGGAATTATATAGGGCCTCCTGCTTGAGCAAGGGGTTGGACTAGAAGATCTCCAAGGTCCCTTCCAACTCTGTTATTCTGTTAATTACCTGATCTCTCCTTATTGTGGAGCTGGGAGGAAAAACAAGAGAAGAACTTGAGTTTTGTCCCAAAAGTGCTTTTCTCAAAAGGCAACTGGACTTCCTTGGTTGTTGTTGTTTTCTTTGAATAGGTTTCACTTCTCATGCAAGAAGCTTCTTCAGAAGCTACTTGGATGAGAAGTGAAACATTTTGAAAAACATTTGAAAAATGTTTCATTTTGAAAAAGCATCTCTGGGACAACCATGACCTGGATGATTGAGAATCTCCGTAGACAATTTGAGATTTGCCTCAATTGTAACAAGGACGAGCTTCAAAGGTTAGAATGGTCAGAGACAATGAAGAACCCAGGAGCTAAATGTGGAGAAAATGAGTACATTCTTAGGGATCTCCAATATAAGAAACTAATCCCAGATACATAAGAACTTAATATAAGCACTATCATCAAGTCATCAAGATAAGGAGGAATCAAAGGATATTAAACCTGCTTTTAGCTAACAATGGGATAAAGGCATTCCAATTAAATGAAATTCTAATAAAAAGAAACTAGATCTTGTGGCTGATGTCATGTTTTTCACCTCCATTCTGAGAGGTGCTTTTTGCTGATAAATTATACAGGCCAATCAACTTACATCCATTTCACTAGGAATGATAGACTGGACTTCCTAGCCCATGGATCTTTTAAATGCTTGCATCTTGCCAAATGGTCTCTTAATTAATGAGCTTAATTAATGGACCAGGTTTGACAAGTTGTACGAGAGAAAAGTTTTTTGCAGAAGACAGTCCATATTCCTATTGCTGCAGCATAAATGAGTAATTATTATTTCGGCTACCTGATGAGTCCGTTGAAGTTTTAGCTTGGCCCTATATATCTTGAATTGTTGTGCTTATTTTCTTCAGGGAAATAGCATTGCCTTTTAGGAAAATGCCATTTTTAAACCATTCTACTTCTTGCTGAGGCTAATCCTTGTTTTGAAGTGCCAGGTATGCAGAACTGTTGTATGTATAGTGTTCTTTCCTGGCTGGTTCCACCTGGAATTATCACCCATCTTTTCCCCTAATGAGTGGTAAGATTCTACTTACCTGCATTGCAGGGAGAGGAACTGTAACAGGCATGAAAAACAAATAGAAGCTGTAGCTGCTATGCTCCCTGACTGAGCATGAGATATAAAGAAATCATATATTACAATACACTTTTATACCAGAAAAGTATGTCCTCTTGAGCTCTTATTACAACATGCAGTTTAATTACAAGTACCTCCCACAAATGTGTGCAGTTGGCTTTCCAATTTCTGCTGCTAAGCAGGATGTTGTTCAGTGAATTTTTCCCAAATTGTACAATATTTCTTGCCACAGATGTTAAGTAAATTATTGCAGTTCTAGTCCTATTCTAGTCTATATCATCCTAGCTCTATATAGCATAGCATAGCACGGCACAGCACAGCACAGAACATAATAGAATAGGAATAGGAATAGAATCACAGAGTTGGAATAGACCATAGAGGTCTTCTATTCCAACCTCTTGCTAAGGTAGAAAACCCAATAACATTTCAGACAAATGGTTATCCAATCTCTTCTTAAAACTTCCAGCGTTGGAGCATTTAAAATTTCTGGAGGCAGTAAATATATGTAAATATATCAGAGATATCTACAGTATCCAGTGGGTTTGTCCAAATGAAAAAAGCAGTATGGAGCTATTGTAATGCAAGCTCTGACCTATGTGGAACATCACAATGCACACACAAAAGGGACTAAACTTGTGTTATGTTGGTGCAGTGTTGTTTTCATCATTTGGTGCACACGCAGAGAGAGATGCCTCCAGGGTATTTGCTCTCTCAGGACTCAATTCTACATATGTGATGAAGTGAAGGTCAGAAGCTGCTTGTCCATCAAGGTAGGCCAGTTCAGGAAACAGACATGATAAGGACTACTGGAATTCTTCTTGTAGGATATAATAAGAGAAACTTATTATATCCAGATTCTGCCAGAATTTCTTTTTCTATCCCATCCTATACCTACAGAATCAAGGCAGGTATGGTTCTGGCATACTTTCACCAACTTTATCCCTATTTTCCTTTAGAGAAGCTGAATTGTATTAATATTCAACTAAATGAGAGTTGAAGCCTCAGATCATAAACAGAATCTCATCAAAGTGGGAGGGATCTTGGAGGTGTTCTAATCTAACCTCCTGCTCAAATAGATACTCTAGTCTACCCCATTTCAGACAAATGGTTATCCAATCTCTTCTTAAAAACTTCAAGTGTTGGAGCATCCACAACTTCTGGAGGCAAGTTGTTCCACTGGTTAATTGTTCTGTCAGGAAATTTCTCCTTATTTCTAGGTTGCTTGTCTCCTTGATTAGTTTCTACCCATTGCTTCTTGTTCTGCCCTCAGGAGCTTTGGAGAATAGCTTGACTCCTTCTTCTTTGTGGTAACCCCTGAGATATTGGAACACTGCTATCATATCTCCCCTAGTCCTTCTTTTCATTAGAGTAGACATACCCAATTGCTGCAACTGTTCTTCATAGGTTTTAGCTTCCAGACCGCTAATCAACTTTGTTGCTTTTGTCTGCATTCTTTCCAAAGCCTCAATATCTTTTTTATTTTGTGGTGACCAAACATGAACGCAGTATTCCAAGTGTGGTTTTACCAAGGTCTTGTAAAGTAGTACTAAAACTTCATGTGATCTTGATTCTATCCCTTTGTTTATGCAGCCTAGAACAGTTGTTAAATAAGCAACACAGTTGTTAAGCGAATTTGGCTCCCCGCTGACTTTGCTTGTCAGAAGATTGCAAAGGGTGATCACTGCTACCATATTAAATAGGAATCAGTTGCCAAGCATCCAAATTTTCATCACATGGCCATGGGATGCTGCAATGGTCATAAATGTGAAAATGATCATAAGTCAGTTTTTTTAGTGCTGTTGTAACTTCAAACAGTTACCAAACAAATGGTTGTAAGTCAAGGACTATCTGTAAAAGCTATTCTCTCTGCAGAGAAATCCCTTTTCAGCCTAACAAAGAGTGAAAAGGCCTTTAAAAATTGAAATCACCAGTGTGAACCTGATCTTTACCTCAGAAGGAAAATGTGTACCTTGCTATCAGTGCAGAATGTTGTGGACTCACAAAAGTATAAATAGTTTATGATGAAATTGCTGAAGAAAATCCTTCTCAAATCCTGCAATTTCAGTTGTATCAGCATGGGGGAGGGGAGTATTAGTTAAATCAGGGATGGGCAACTATGGCAACTGTGGACCTGTGGACTTCAACTCCCAGAATTCACATGGCTGGCTCAGGAGTTCACAAGTTGTAAAGTTGTCATAATTGCCCATCTCTGAGTTACATTGTTCCTTCCTGTAATTCCACAAGATCTCTGTTCTGTTATGAAACAGCAGTACTTTCCCCACAACCTACAGTAGTTGAGTGATCAATCTCATAGTAAGAAAAAGTAGGTAAGCTCCTGAATGTAGTGGTATCCAATGGTAAGTGTTGTTCAATTATGCCCCATGAGCTAAGGCTTGACCACATGTGTTCTCATTCTTGGCATCTTGACACAAATATTTACATGTTTTTTCCTATATCAAAGTTCCCACTTAAGAAATCTGACCATTCGTGTTGGTAAAATTGGAACTCCAACCCAAATTCTCAGAAAATCCCATCATACTTGGAAGTCAAATCCCTGTCCCCTTTTCCAGTGATCCAGAATTGCTTCCATCTAAATTGACTGAAATCGTCAAGAGTTGGGTTTGTATGCTACAGGCAGTTGTATTCTTGTATTTAACATGGATGGAGGACTGAGGTAGATTCTGTGAATGAGAAACTATGTAGAACATGGATACCTGTCTGAATGCAGCAAAAGTTCTATTTTTATGTTTAAATGCAATCCATTATTTAGGTTTCCCGGAAGCTTTGGAATCAATATGAGATCCCTCGGCTTTCATGACTGTCGCCATTTCTCAGGGCTGGGTCTTTGCTACTGCGGCCTTCTGTTGCAAAAGCCAACAAATCTTTGTGTTTATTAATGTTTCCAACGATCATACCTGAAGCAAAGGGGATAGAGAGAAATTAGTTTTGGGTCTCAAAAGCTATCTGTCGTTTTCTGGCAAAACTACCCCAAAGGACATGTTGCAAGATTCTCTTCTTATTTACAATTGTTTGGGAGGGGTGGTGGTGATAAGGACAATATTTGTCCCTTTGTCATGTTCCTTTAGCAGGGCATGTTGAGTAAAGTGAACAGGTGTTTCCCCCCCCCCCCACCCGTATTGATCAGTGATCATGGCAAAGAGCTATTATTAGATTTTGAAGGGGGAAAGGGGAAAGCATTAGAAATGAAAAGGAGAATGTGGGACAGGTTATTGATGATGGTAATAACTGTGCTCAGTGGTCTCTAAACACCGAAGCTGTAAAGTTGACCAAATGAGGAGATCAGTATAGATATGTTGAGAGGATCAGACAATATGAAGAAGTATGGAGCATATTGCCTTACCTGGCATAGTTATTAAAGTTCATTGGAGGAAGATGAACTGTTTCAATATGTTAAACACTTGAGGCTGTTAGGAAATAGTCCCTATCACGGGAAGAGGCATTGGGGGGAGCTTTCCATTTTCTCACACAAACGGACACACTGAGAAATACAATTCTCGTTTGTTTCAGAGCTGGTAGCTGAGCTTTAACATTTCTTTAGCTGCTTTATCATAATGTTTTTTTTTTCCTGCAGCGAAAATATTCATAATAACAACTAGGATCAGTTGTTATTACGAATAACAAGTAAGCGCTTGGCTAAAACTCTTATTCTTGCATATGTAACAGTGATAATATAGTATATTATTTTATCTTTGTTACCATAAAGTCTAAAATGATGAGTACAGATATATGTACAATGCTCCTTCAAATCTGTCTGTCTGTCTGTGCATATACACAATTTATATAGTATGTTGGAAAAAGAATCCCCCCTTAAACATTTAACACAAAATGGAATAAGTGGGCTGAAGTAGTGGGAAGTATTTTGAACATAGATCTCTAAAGGAATGAATATACTTGTATTACTCAATCTCTTTGAGATCTTAAGCTCCAGTCTCCAGTTTAAAGTTGTCACCCAGGTTATATTAAAAGCTGTGAAACCCAACTCCCTGCTCAGTGCAGATATCCAAATTAAAGCAGCCATAATGTCCAATCTTTGACTAAAAATATAAAAACAAACACATGCATACATGCATACATACATACATACATACATACATACATACATACATGCATGCATACATACATACATCTTATTTTTTTCTTACTTCTTAACCGCCCATCTCTCCCTCAAAGAGATATTCTGGGCAGTGAATATTAATAGATTATTTTGCTTGGTAATGAGTTTTTTAAACCCAGACAATGCTTACTTTACCTACAAGAACAATTGTGTCCATTAGTTAGTTAAAATAAAACACCAGCTGAAAAATTCTGGGAGCTGAAGTCCACAAAAGTCTTAAAATTGCCAAGTTTGAAGATTCTTGGTTTATGGCAATGTTTATGAAGTTAGTTATGGCTAAATGAAGTTAGCTTAGTGATATTTCATTTTCATTAGCATCAACTGTGATGATAGCTGTGAGCAGGTCTGTGAGCCAGTCAAGGGGTTAGATAAGATTGTAGATGGCCAAAAACATGGTTAAGAGTTAATATCCTTTGGGTTCTATTTAGCAATGCAAACACCTACATATTTCTGATTTTTAGCATGTTTATCTTTTTATTTCAATGACACCTGGGTATTTAAAAAAAAAAAACAGAGTTCCAAATAAAAAGTGAGGAAAACTCTTAACTATTCAATTTTTAGATTAAATAGCTTGCTTTTAATAAAGCCGTGGTTCTTCCTATCATATTTTTTTAGGCTGCAATCTGTTATGCAGTATTATAAGAATTGTAGTTGTATTGGATTGGTCCTAAATCAGTGTTACTGATGTGATGAGATTACTACAACTCCAAAAATCTAAAAGAGGTGTGACCAGTAACCATGGTGGCTGTATATTTTGAGATGCAATCCCAATATATCAAAGGCAACAAATCAGATAAGGTTTCACATGAGCTGAAGCTGAAGGAAGGAAGGAAGGAAGGAAGGAAGGAAGGAAGGAAGGAAAAAAGGAAGGAAGGTGAGAAGGGGAAAATATTTACTATATTTAATTGTTACAGGCTCTAGGGAAATGTTGCTATCTAACTCATTTGCTGAGAGTGACTTAGTTAAATTAGATCACAAATAGCAGAAATGCAAGGACTTTATTTCTAATAAGGACCTGGCTTTATGTTCCCCATGTTGGCTTCTTTAGCCTTTTAAAAAAATAATACCATGTCATAGCTGGAGTCCAATACTATCTACACATGGTGTTACTTTTGCCCTGTTTTACTATATGGCCTCTGCCCTATTAATCTTTCCATATGAGCAGTTTCTCTGTTTAATTAAATTGAGCCCAATGAGGCATTGCACTGTCGCATGAGAAGTCCATTCATCTTTATTTGATTCTTTGTTGACATCTACGTTTGCCCTATGACATAGGTTAAGTCATTGAGTGGCCATTACCTCCTTGTTTGCTCTCTCTTGTGTTTCTTCTAACCACCTTCCCAAAGTCAAATCCAGATGATTTGTGCCAATTTCATGGGGGCACAAACTGGAACATCCGATAACTTTCTACATGGCTGACTTCATACAATCTCACTTGTACAACTCATGCTGTTGCGTCTGTCAAAACACAATTCTTCTCTTCTGTTCCCATCGTTTCTTATGGATTCTAATATAGCTATGAGAACCAGAGGTCTCAATTATAAAATGTCATGACATTGCCATACATTTTTTAAAAACCCTGCAATTTCATAGTATTGTTTTGTGATTATTTCAGGGCAGCCTTGAACCATGACTGAAATCAATTGTGGCCCCTTTAATGGACTGGATGATACAAATTATGAGCATATTTGACTAAAATGCACATATTGCTACGGATATTTTATATCATGCCAGGGGAAAAAGTTCACACTGGCATTATATGGTATTAGAACATTAGGTTATCAGAATCAGAGAACCAGGGGCTGGGAGGAAATTACAACAGGAAAACAAAATACATATTGAAAGAATGTAACCCTCCCCAGGTGTACTTAAACATTTTAGCAACATTGTAATTTTTATTATGACGGAAAAGGAAGAAATCATATGGGACATGTTGCACGATGGGTGGGCCTAATTTAACTTGGATTGGTATTTTAAGTTGATTTAAATCATATATACATGATTTAAATACAGATGCCTAGAAAATTCCCTGTTTAAATTTTCCAAACAGATAAAGTTAATTTGTTTGATGGCTCATATGCCTTTGTATTCTTCCTCCTAAAATGTTCAGGGAGAAAGCAGTGTATTATGTTCTGCTCAGTGGTGGGATTCATTTTTTTTTACTACCGGTTCTGTGGCTGTGGCTTGGTGGGCATGGTGTGGCTTGATGGGTGGGGCTTGGTGGGCGTGGCTTGGTGGGCATGGCTTGGTGGGCATGGCAGGGGAAGGATACTGTAAAATCCCTATTCCCTCCCCACTCCTGGGGGAAGGTTACTGCAAAATCCCATTCCCTCCCCATCCCACTAACCTGCTTTCTAGCTCTGTTCTCCTGTGCAGGGCAACAAAAGAAGACCTAGCCAATCAGCTGGGACTCAGGAGGCAGAGAATAGATGAGAGCAGGGCCAGTCAGAGGTGGCATTTGCCGGTTCTCTGAACTACTCAAAATTTCCACTACCAGTTCTCCAGAACTGATCAAAACCTGCTGAATACCACCTCTGGTTCTGCTGATGTCTTCATTCAATATCAGATAGGAAGGCAATTTTTTTAAAAAAATATTATGCCAAATACAAGTCTAGTCTTCTGTCTCCTGTTAAATTAAGTTCAACTCTTGATACCTGAGAAATAAGACAATTCAAGGTCTTTTGGATTTTCTCTTTCATGTTCTACAGATTTGGAAGTTCTGCAAGTCTCTCCACTCCTATAGCAATGAAGTTCAATCCTTGCTGAGTTTTTTGGGAACAGATGGGATAGGTTTACATACAGATCATTCTTGACGTTAATGATTGTTCAAAGTTAGTTACAGCAACACTGGAAAAAGTGACTTATGACCAGTTTTCACACGTACAATCATTGCAGTATCCCCTTGCTCACGTAATCACAATTCAGATGCTAGCAATTGCAGAATCCCGAGGTTCATGTGATCTCCTTTTGCGACTTTCTGACAAGCAAAGTCAATGGGGAGGACAGATTCGCTGAACAACCTTGTGACTCACTTAACAACAGCAGTGATTCACTTAGCAGCGGTGGTGAGAAAGGTTGTAAAATGGGACAAAACTCTGCTACTGTCTCGCTTAGCAACGGCAAGAGTTGAGGCTCAGTTGAGGACTGCCTGTATTGAAACTAAATGCTCAGTTTTAATGTAATCTTCTCCATCCTTCATGTTTATTCGATGAAAAATACAAGCCCTGTTGCTAGAAAATCAGCCTCCCATTTGAGTTTCAACATTCTTTCTGCTTTTTCCCTGGATTGATGCTATGGCTTTATATTGCAGGTTCAAGCATTTTTATTATTACATCGATCACGGAGAGCATTCCCAAACTCCAAACTCTTATCTTACAAGGAAACTCAATTAATCAATTAGAATAGTGGACTCAAATTACAGGAGAGTTATGCGCTTCTCCATTGGAACTTGTGGTGCATTACATCAATTAAGAATCCTTAATTCCTAAATGGCATGAAGAAACAAAGTATGAGTCATCTCAAATGTTTACGTTCTATAAGCCATCAGTGCTAATGGTTTCTTAACCTTTCTAAATTGAAGACGGGCTTTCTTTGTACGGAAAACGAAATCCATGGCAAGGCCGTGTAGTATTACGGTGTGCAGCACATACTTAATTGGTATAAGCAAAAAAAAAGTGAGCTTTCCTTATGTTCTGTTTCTAACCAGATATGATCACAAAAGGCTCTCAAACACCAAGAGCTGCACTTAAGCCAATCAATGAGTCAATGACTCATAATATTCTTTAAAAAAAAAAAACCTAGGGTGAAATTTTGTTAAAACTATTTTTTGGGGGGGGAACAGAAATATCATATTAGCACTCTATCATAAGACTATGATATGAAAATCAAATCAAAATACATGTAAACGTTTTTATTGGGATTAAAAAAATCACTGATTCTTCAGGTTTTTGCAATCCCATCAAGCATTTTGCAATGGCCTTGCTATAGAAGTGGGGAACTTAATACCCTCCAAAGGGCACCAAATACCTTTCATTCTTAGCCTTATTCAACATTTTTAAGGGTATGAGGTGCTGGGGTTGTAGTCCTAAATACTCCTGCATTTTTCTTTATTCTCAGCCAATCTGTAAGAACTGTGTAAAAAAAAAAAAACTTGTCCAAAGAAGAAGAGAATATTAGGACAATGGCAAAATAGTGACATTCTTACATTTAGTTACAAGGTTAGCAGGTGAATAAATATCCTGCATGGATGTCTATTTGTGTGTCTGCAAATGATGAAATGAGTTTCATGAGCCCCATGTCTTTTATATGTGACTTATGGCATTGTACACACACACACACACACACACAGAGAGAGAGAGAGAGAGAGAGAGATAAAGAAAGGATGGAGCTTGCATTGTGACTTCACAATGCTTTGTTTGGACATTCTGATAACACCCTCAGATCCTACATATGTTTTTGGTATTGGATTTCATTTTAAAGTTCTGTTCCTCCTGGTCTACAGCTTTCCTGACTTTTTAAGCTTCATATCAATTCCCAAGGAAGATACCAAAATGGAATTTCACGTATTGGGAGTTTTTCAATAGCCACTCTCATTGCCAAGAGAAAATCCTGTCCTTAAGATATTTCTGAAAAAATTTCACTCTCACTGGATAAATTTAGAGAAATTATTCTCTCACTTTCTCCTCCATTAAATTCCAATTTCCCATCTCTAAATTTTAATTGAACATCTTCTAGAGAGTTTCACATTCCTTATGTCTGCTCTAATACATTATCCTGAAGAAATTTCATTGGCTATTAGTTCTTCATACTTCAGAAATAAACTCTCTGGTGAAAAATACAAAGGGAAACAGTTTTGCCAATAGGAAGATTCCAAAACACAGAAGTCATCCATAAATTCCTTTATTCTTGTATCAAGACAGAACTCATTGTTTCAAGTAACAGGGCCTTTCTCTAGCACCATAACTCTTCTAGCACTTCTCTTAAAAGACGTTAGGTTAGTTTGAGTATGTATTAATATAGCATAGCATAGCAAAGCATAACGTAACATAACGTAACGTACCGTAACGTAACATAACGTACCGTACCGTAACGTAACGTAACGTAACGTAACGTAACGTAACGTAACGTAACATAACATAACATAACATAACATAAAATAACATAACACAACATAACAATATATATTATATTAATTATTATATGTATTATATTATGTTGTGTTATGTTTGTTACATTATGTTATGTTACAATATTATTCTATTCTATTGTATTGCATTGCATTGCATTGCATTGCATTGTATTGTATTATATCATTATATTATATTTGCAAGCAAAAACTTGAGGACTGTGTGAGTGTGTGTATGTGAGTGTGTATACCATTGCTTTTTTGTCTGTATGTCATTAAGAACCGTCCAATCTAAAGAAATATGAAAGTTAGACATGTATTAACCAGTGGTGGGATCAATTTTTTTACTACTGGACATGGCTTAGTGGGCATGGCTGGCTTGGTGGGCAAGGCAGGGGAAGGATATTGCAAAATCCCATTCCCTCCCCATCCCACTAACCTGTTTTCCAGCTCCGTTCTCCTGTGCAGGGCAACAAAAGAAGACCCAGCCAATCAGCTGGGACTTGGGAGGCAGAGCATAGATGGGGGCAGGGCCAGTCAGAGGTGATATTTGCCAGTTTTCCAAACTACTCAAAATTTCCACTACCGGTTCTCCAGAACTGGTCAGAACCTGCTGAATACCACCTCTGGTATTAACATTTTATGATGAAGATGTATCTTTTTTCTTCTCAAAGGCAAAAATGTTCATTTCTAATGTGAATATCTTTCATTAAAAATGCGGTGATATTTTTTTTTTCAACTTTGCTTTTTGAAATGAGAAAAACCCAAGCTCTGAGCAAATGCTGCCTGTGCAGATTGTCATCATTAATACCGATTACCTTCTTGAGAGACATTTGCCTGAACATCATTCAGTTGAAGCAAGTTGGATTTCATCTTGTGCTATACATGAATGGAGTATTGTATTCGTTAAATATGAAAAAAAAAAGAGATTTGAAGGTTGATTATCATAAGCCATTCCATAATATTTAAAACCATCGTTCTTTAATATATTGAAGACTTATCCATGTGTGATAGTATACATCAATCTCCTGCTGTTTCTTAAGGAGGCGATACATGCTGTTAAAGCAAATCTTTCATTTATTTATTAAACTAGACAAGCAATCCCCAACCTTTCTGGCTTTGCAGACGTGTGTGTGTGTTTGTGTTTGTGTGTATGTGTGTGTGTGTGTGTGTGTGTGTGGAGAGGGAATGGTTATGTGCAACTGGTAGGCACTCACACCTGCCCCTCATACAAATGGGGCTGCATGTGAGCACTCACCCACTGCTTGTGCCGCTTTCATACCCTGGTTCTGAATGAGCCCCGGCCCAGTAATGGGCTGTAGCCCCGGGAGTTGGGGACCCCTGAACTAGACAACCATGCTCCATTGGGTTATCATTTCAGAGATATTTCCTTATCTAAACAAAGAAACAGATTGAGCAAGGATGGGCAAAAAGTGGGAGCAGGAGTGACTTCTGACTTCCTGTAAGCTTCCCCGTTGAGTTTCCTTAGCAGCATTAGAAATCTTCCCTACCTTACCCTTCCCTTCTGACAAATAAGAAGCTGCCACTGGTGAAGGAGAGACAGGAGGATTGTGAGACTGGCTGGGAAACTGTCACATATGAAAATGAATATCACATGCCAACAGCAGCATCCGGTAGTACTGAAGTAGCTACAACATCCCCACATTTCATTCCCTCAGGAGCCAGGGGGCTGGATTTTGGATACATTCTGTAAATTAGCTCATTTGAAGTATTTTGATTCAAAAATGTGGCCCAGTGATGCACTGCTTCGCTCAGTTTTAGGTTATGACAGCAAAAATTTTAATAGTACTATATATAACACAGTAATCAGCTCTATGCTTCTGGGAAATTATGCATGCAACTGATGCGTATATACCTGCTTTTTACCTAAAACCGGTATTTACCCTGATCCTGAAGGTATTATTGATTTTCAACACTGGCAGGCCCACACAAGCTTGTCCTTTGTGTGTGTGCATGCATGCATGTGTGTGTAAAAAGCATAAGAAGCAGCAACATTGGATTTTTTCCCCCAGCATGCTAAACTATTTACAAGTATAGAGAGTTCGCATGTATTTATTTTATAACAGCAGAGAGGCATATGTTTTGGTCTGGTTATTTAAGAAAAGTGAAGCATGACAATCAATTTTTTCCTAGCTATACAAGTGGGGTTGTCTAGCAATACAGTGCTGGTTGTATGTGTGTGTGTGTGTGTATCTATCTGTCTGTCTGTCTGTCCAAACTGACAACAATTTCAGGTTTGGATGACATAGTAAACCAGAGTGCTTAGTAGGCAATTTAGGATTAATTTGGTTATATATGGATAGTCTTGTTAACCAGGGTGTTTTGAAGAGAAGGGATAGCTTAATCACAGCATGCAAACAGAGGAAACATGATTGAGGCATGCACATGAGTTCTCTTTTCATAAATCTAGTGTAATATTTTGTTCCTTGTTTGATACTCAAAATGATTGATGCCAGTTGCATGTCTGGAGTAACATTTTGTTCCTGGTTTGATACCCAAAATGATTGATGACCTTAAATTTCCCATCCATAGTGTAGTTTAAATCCATAATTTAAAACTACAAACTTAAGTGATATGCATATGTTTATATGTAATGAATATAATTTCATTATAGATCTGGTGTTCTTTATGTTTTTGCTTTTTTGATCACTTTGAGATTCATCTTCCAAACTTTCCTAAATTTGAATGCCCAGGGTGATGGATGAAAGTCACTGAAATATGGGTATGCCATCTAGTAAATGCTTGATTACCAATTGGATATCAATATTTTTTTCTTAGAAAGATATTGATATGTCATTAATTGTGATTGTAATTCATCTACTATGTTGTTCAAAGTAGCATATTAGAATTTGGTGCCAAATAATTTCTTAAATTGCTTGTGAACAGGATATTGAGTCCATTGGAGAAGAAAAAAATGAGACCATTTACAGTAAATATCAGGGATGTTATTGGAACATAATTGAATTTCATTTAAAAAATAATCATTCCATTCATATTCTTATAGAACTTCTCTATTAATAGGAACCTCTATATAATGTACACTCAACATACTTTCTTGGAACATGGTTCCACAAAATTATATGTCATTGTGTGCAGGATTCACACTCTTTGAATATATCATTGTGAACTGGCTTATTTATTAACCCAGTTCTTTGTGTACAGTAATCAGTCCACTTTGCATTTCCTTATTATTCTCTATTGGGGTTAAATTTATTTGTACACTTCCACTCTTAATTGGATCATTGGTTTTATGCTGACTTGCAGGAGTCTCCAACTTTGGCAACTTTAAGACTTGTGGACTTCAACTCCCAGAATTCCTCAGCCAGCAAAGCTGATTGAGGAATTCTGGGAGTTGAAGTCCACAAGTCTTAAAGTTGCTAAGGTTGGAGACCCCTGATAAAGAACTGTTTATATACTGGTGTAATGTGGTGATGGTGAAGATGATGATGGTTAGCTTGTAGGAACTCAAAATATTACTTTGAAAAAATTCATTATGTTAATAAATATGTAAGAAAGGAGACATCTAGAATTACCTCAAATTATTACTGTAATCCTAATTATATCATCCTTGAAGAGGAGATTGCTCAAAGATTCTGGCAAAGAATTTCCCAGTTGAATTCCCAGTTGAATTTCCAATTGAACAGCAGATACATTTTCATCCCCATCCCCATCACTACCACCATCATCACCATCTTCATCAATGTTAATAAACTACATGGCATTTTGTCTTCACTGTGGGCATATTCAGTGGAAAATAAATTGCACAAAAGTAAGTGCTCTTTAAATACTTTGAAAAAATGTCTTCTCCCTTGCAACCATGCTCTTTCCTCGAGCAGCCTTGCAAGCATGCGCAATGGGCACAGGCTCCTCGGGAACTTCGTCATCACTGCTGCCAGCCTCCACAATCTCCGAAAGCAGTATTCCACTCCCTGATGGTCCTGGCTCCATCCCTGCCTCACACACAGGCCCCTCATCTGAATCCTCGCTCTCCAAGACCTCAGGCATCCGCACCTGCTGCCGGTGAACCACAACACAGAGGTCATGATCATGCCCTTGCTTGTCTAATGATGGCAACTGAGACATCTAATGATGGCTGTTTGTAATTCTTTGAGATCACCCACAAATATTCCAGACAGTTGCTCACCATGATGAAACCACAGGCACAGCAGTCTCCAGAGGGAATAGTCATCTTGCTCAACCTACAGTCAGAGACATTGAAGGGCAATATGTTTGCATTCCTTCTTTTTAACCACTTTCAGAAATTGCTTGTTCACTGCTTTCAGATATGAGGAACCTTTTAATTGACACATTTTATTACACCAGGCAACTTTCCTTCAATCCTTAGTTTTTTTAAAAAATGAAATACTTTAAATGCTATCTTATCTCTTGCAACCATTCTTGTCCTTTATTTGTTCTCTCAAATGAAGATGAAAGTTCAAAAATTTAAATGTTGCTTCAAATGGGCCAAATTTTAATATTCAAATGATGCCACATAATACTTAGGACTTCCTCTATCAACTCAGAAAAAATGAATGATGAAGAAGCTATGAAGACACTGTTTAATATGTTGACTATTCAATATACCACATCCTAAGAAAACTGACTTCAATGAGGTTCACAATAAAAATTGTTCACAATAAAAATAAAAATAGAAGGACTTAATGTTTTTTCATAAACAGCCAAAACGTGGTTAGATTGATTTTAGAAGGTTGATTTTATTGAAGGTTATAAATAGGCTAAGGATCCAATTAGATTTGAAATAAAATTTTGAAATGAAGTATAAGAATCCTTCTGGTGGGAAAATGCTTTTGTTCTGAATTCTATTTTTTTTAAAAAAAAACATGATAAGATAGGAGTTTGAAGGTTGGACACTAGAAGAAACCAGAAGAAACTTACGTTTACATTTAAAAAAGAAGCACACTTAAATTTGATTTACTAATGCAGAATGAAGCAAAATATTTTATTATAGGACAAGGTTTTGAACTATGGACACAGTAGATAATTTGAAGAGTGTCTGCCCTCATAGATAGACTGTGTTTAAAAGACATTATGGAAAAGGAAAAGTTTTGCTAGAGAAATCTAAAACTTTTTAAAAATGGCATCATCACAAGAATTATGTGAAAAAGGTGCTACGCTGGATATACAAATGAAAACGACAAATGCCTTAATAATTAAAAGAGATGTTCAAGTAACAAAGCAAAAGAGTGACCTCAATAACTTTCCTATATTGGATTTTAAAAAAAGCTTTGAAGGATTTTGTGAAAAGGGACAAAGAAAAATTGAAAAGAAACCAAGTACTTATTTGAAATGGTTAAAGATCGAATTTGTTAAAAGTAAAAGGAAGTTGGTTTATCCGATCAAGTTTGAAATAGGTATGCTTTTATCTATGGTAACTCCTAATAGACTTGCTGATTAGGCCTGAAATGATGAGTTTTTAAGAGGATTTGTTTATAGATAAGTGGTGGGATATGGCAAGAGGAGGTCATTTGTTGCATTTTAAGAGAAGGTAATGTTACTAAAATTGGTTATATTTGTGCTGAAGTGGGAAATTCCTTGATATACCAGTATTTATTTTCTCTTTCTTTAATATGTTTTTATTTTTCTTTTCTATTTTTTCTTTTTGCATGTTCTTTTTATTCTTTTATTTTTTGAATTTGTATTAGTTTTATTTTTTTAATAGTAGCTTAGTAACATTATTATTTTATTACTAAAATAGTACTAATTATAGTACTAACTATAAAAGTACACCAGAAAGCTACCGTAGCAGTGAAAGAGTGAAAACTTTATTGAATCTGAATAACAACAAAATCTTTTTCAAGGGCACCCACTGCAGTATATTTAAACTCTCTAGGAAAACCACAACTATTGACATATTAGAAGACAGAGGATCTATATAGAAAAAAACTGTTCTAATTATTGGCTCCTCTTGTAATTAGAGGAAGGCAAAATCAAACCATTTGTATGAGCTGATGCGTAGTGACTGAATATATAAAATAAAGCAGACTTAATATAACTATCATATCTCCAGGGAAGTACTTGGCTATTAATAATGTCATTTTTATTGCAAGCAGTTGTTAGAGAAAGATCTGTATTGAAGCAACAGCACATATATTTATAAGTCAGGCTTATATTTGCCTCTCTTTAATTGCATCAGAAATCACAAGGTATATATTTGGTTCATTTTTGAAAGATTAAGAGCAGTTGATTGTCAGTTTCACTGTATTCCATTTGGGATCACTTTATTATTATTTTTTAATCTATACAGTAGTGAAGTGGTGGTAGAAACAATAACAATAAAAGAGTGATAGAGTATGCATTATAACTTTGTGATGTCAGATACTGCCATGGACATGCCTCTGGCCTCCTCTCCAGATGTGAGCTTGGAGGAGGAGGAGGATGAGTCAGTCCTGGCACTGCTGGGGAACTAGAGACATGGACCAAGGAGCAGAGAGCTCCAACTTGATGGACCAGCCTGTTCTGACCCAGTTCCCCAAACCCTCTGATGTGAACTCAAAAGATTTCTTTATTAGGAATGACGGTAGCCTGGCAAAAATTTTATCTCGCAGGCTAAACAAGTCCGTCCAGTCAAAAGATGAACAGTTGTCTACAACATCTATTCTTCTCTGCCACCGCCTTTTATCTCCAGAGCTAAGGTGGGGCCTTGCTAGCAGCAGTGGCTCTTCCTTCCCCAGAACTGGCACATGGATTTCCACGGCTCTCCTCTTCTCTGCCTTCTGCTCAGCTGCACATCAGGCACTGGACCCAGCTTTTCCTCCTCTTCCTCATCAGCCATTTCCAGACCTGGGGGCTGTCGACTCTCCATCTGAGGGCTGATGGATGACTCAGGTCCCGCCTCTGTCTCTAGCTCTGATAGTTCCATTCCTCCTTGGAACTTCCAGGTTGCCCTGATGCTGATTCTGGTTCCCACGCTTCCTCCTCCTCTGATTTGGCTATCGGAGGGACTGGCGACTGACAGGCCACAACACAGCCATAGCCAGAATGACTGGACAGGTAGCAGGCTGAGCCTGAACTGAGAGAGCCACAGCTGCAGTTAGCCTGGAGGCTCCAGCTTAAAAACAGGAGCAGTTGCCCGTGCTAAGCAAGGATGAAGAGATGGAGTCCACACCTCCCTCTGATCCAAGCATACACAGGGTGGAGAGGCAACAGGCACAATGCTGGTTGGCCAAGTTATTTGCGAGGAGACAGCCTTGCCCATCATGAGGGGATATATCAGTTTTGCCTATTTAGAAGAAAATGGGTGTTGCTGGAACAATGTATGTGGATTTCTTACTCCATGATTGCTGCTTCGCGTGTTTTATCTTCAAACTCATCTTCAACTTTGAACCCCTGGTTTGTGCCTTGACCTATTGCCTCACCCCGTGGACTAATTCAAGCCTTTGAAACTCTTGCTTTGTCGAACACCTTTGTTCTGAGTTTTGCCTAGTCACCCAATCTTACCTCCAAATTCTCTGAATGTTGTGGCCTACAATTTTCATCCCCTTTGACTCCTGGCCATGTTGGTTGAAGATGTTAAATAGCAGAGGTGGTATCCAGCAGGTTCTGACCAGTTCTGGAGAACTGGTAGGGGAAATTTTGAATAGTTCGGAGAACCAGCAAATACTACCCCTGACTGGAGATTTTACAGTATCCTTCCCCTGCCACACCCACCAAGCCACGCCCACAGAACTGGTAGTAAAAAAAATTGAATCCCACCATTGTTAAATAGGTAATATGGTCCTAAACACTTGGAAAGATGGAGGTGGACAATGGTGAAATAAGCCAAGATTAATTGTGGCATCCCCATGCATCCAAAATGTAATGTCAGCTCTTGATACTTTTTGCTATGCTTTTCAAGGTTATCAGTGAGAATACAATACAAACCTATCCATCTCAGATGTAAGCCCAGTTGTAGCATGAAAATCATGTTAATCCAGATAGGCATTAAAATATATATATTCTTTTTTTTTTAAAGCACACACATTACCGCCCAACCCCTTGCTCGACATACTAGGAGGCATATCTTTCCTTCATAGCTTCTACCATCCCCGTGAGGTGTTTGCTGTAGACTCTAAACAGCTTGGCAGAAGTGTACTTCCACTTCAGTTAATGGATTTATCAAATACCTTATTTCATGCTCTCTGCTTTTGATTTATGAATTTTGATCCTAGAGACAAGGACCCTGTGAGTATTGATTGTAGAAAATGTCAGACTAACAGAAGTTAATTTCACTTGTACATGTGGAAGTCTCTGATCCTCTGACAGCGCTGTCTGCTGAGAATCAGCTGTCACCATGGCCCAAGTGACACACTCCCGTCACTGCCTGGGGGGAGGGGGGTTGTGTGTGGGGGGGGGGAAGGGAAGGGTGCTTTTCGTCCAACGGAAGAAGTTTGCATGGCATTATGAAATAAGACACCCTGCCAAAATGCGCCCAGGTATTTGGAACTGAATGTGGGTGGACTCTTACTCACTTTCAAGCAAACCTTGCTTAGAAAAGATGCCGAGAAAAAGGAAAAGCTTTGTAAAATGTAGTCTTGCCTTTTGAGATTCCCTGCCTTTGATTGCAATATGTCTGACAGGATAATGGAATGTCATTCTGCCAGCTCTTTGGCTGATTAGGGACAGTTTATTTATTGATTTGCTTTCTTTGTAAATTATAAGCCTCTTTTTAATACTAAAGGCAAAGTATTGCTTATACAATGGAAAAGCCCAGTTGCACCTGCCAGGTTCAGTTGCTTCTCTCTCTCCCTCTTTTCTTGCAGATGTTTATAACTGTAACTGTTTATAGCTCTCTGCCTTTTTTTCTCCATTTCCGTGATGGTAATTCTGAATGTTAAAACTTATACTTAGTTCACACTGATCTCCCTCTTATATGACCACCCAGTCACATAAAATAAGAAATGCAAGCTATTTCAAACTGCATTTCAACCTTAATATTTCACAGTAAAATTGTTCTGATGCACCTGCTAAATTAGTCAAAATAAATTTCTTTTTGCTATCATTTTGAATGTGAACGTTTTCATATAACATTCCAATTTAATCTGCATTTTAAGCTCAGCGGTTTGTTTTGTGTGTGTGAGAGAGAGACACAGATAAAGAGATAGATAGGTTGCTTTGTTATGAAACAGTAGCCATTACAATCTACATCACGAATGTATGTTATTTTATTTGTCAAGCTCCATATACAAAATATTGACACAAAAATTTTCAAACATGTTTATTGACAAAAGGACTCATTTAACAAATTCAGAGAATATAGTTATTATACATTGTTTCCATTATTTGCAAATTGAGCCATGTTTTCTGCATTTAGTTCTCTATCATCCAGGCTGCAGAAATGGCCTGCAATTTAGAACCTAGGAAAGAATACACACTGTATGCCATTTTATCAAAAAATTTGCAATAATGGCCAGCTATAACTTATTCAAAAAGCTGGTGTTTTAACTCCTTGAATAGCAACATTTGTAATTAAAGTTGGTATGAAAGCAAGATTTTGAAAAAGACTGTGAAAGAGATCTCAATTAAGGAAGAGATTAAAGAAACACAGTGAGCTACTGGGTGGAGTTACCAGAAAGTGACTATGAAGCTTTGTAATAATAAATTGTTGTTATTGTTGTTGTTTCTCCTCCTCCTCCTTCTCCTCCTCCTTCTCCTCCTCATTCTCCTTCTCCTCTTTCCCCCCTCCCCCTCCCCCTCCTCATCATGTGGGCTATGGTTACACATATGTAGCAGCCTTGACACATACTCAAGCCTTTCATTATTATTTCAACTTCTAGGCACAACATCATCCATGAAACAGCTTTTCATTAAGAGGCCTGTTGATAGTTGGCTCAACCTCAGTCCTGTTGGCAACTAGCTATGGTGCCCAGGCTCCTGAATACATTCAGTGTGGCTTCCATACATCCCTGATTTTTGTCTCTTCTTTCTTTTTCCTAAATACTTACCCACTGAATCCATACATATATCTAACAAGACCCACCATCTGACACATTTGTGTAGTCATAATTGCACATGAATAGTGGGGTGGGGGTGGGTGGGGTTTGGAAAGGGGAGGAAATAAAATAGATAAGCAAAGGGAGGGAAGTAGCACAATAAACATGCAGCATATTTCCTCCTGCTGCAAAGCAAGCTTTTGTGACTTGAGGCGGTATCTCTGTGCAGCTTGACTTCTAATCCATATCACAAATAGCTTCCAGATGCCCAACTCCTTGCCACTCTTCTGGCATCCCTGCCCTTCACAGATGCCTCTCAATCAAGGGGGTCTCTAAGTAAAATTAGATGTATTTTACTAATCATTCATTTCCAATCTTCCTGAAGCGAAACTTTTATTAATAAACTCTTTTCATCTGTCTCTTTGATTAGAACGAAGATAATCACTTAGTCATGTGAAAGGAAGGGCAGGGGGAGAAGCTGGCTGGGGGGTCGCCTTTGAAAACATGTGCCCGACTGGAAAGAAACAAATAAAAAACACCAAACAATGGATGTCCCGAATGGTTCCAGTTGAGCTTGACCAACAGAATGGGGGGCGGATGGTGGTGGTAGGGGTTGAATAAGAAGCTTGCCGACTGGATCAGCCTCACAAAGCAAGCAGAACTAATGCTTCTAAATCCAACTACTTCACAGGAAGCGGGTAAGGACTATCCAGAGGGACGAGCAGGTGCATTCGGTTCAATCTGGAAAAAAAAAGAAGAAAACAACAAGGTACACAAGGCCCCACTGCCACTTTTCTAAAAGGGGACTTGATGAGACATTCAGTTAGATGCTTGGCCCCGCCAACACCCCCACATATAAACACAGCCTGTACATATATAATAGGATTTGGTTCAGACTAAAGCTCTCTTAAAATCCGGATACCCAGCTATGCTTTTGCTAAACTAAAGCAGAGGGTTGCTTAGCCTTTGTTTTTCTGTGATGTTTTCATTAAAGGACACAGATGGTTTGAAATCTTCAAAAATTACCCCTTGTGAAATTGCAGGGTGATATTGTGTCTTCCACAAATTCCTGTGTACTTTATTTTGTTCTTCTGAAGTCCTGTTTCTGAACCTTGAAATAGTTTACAGCATCCTCTTTTCACAAAAAAAAAAAAAAGGATATAGGACTAAATTCTATAAAGTTTAATAAATGCATCACTGGCTAATATATTAAGGAAAATGGGTTTTATCTAAATAAAATAGTTTATTTCAGTTTTACGTACTTGGCTAAACCAAATACTCTGATCAATGTTACTTAACTGATGTAACGAATCATATGCTGAAAGTTTATTATGATTGTTATGTTATACAAATGCTAATCTTAATCTTGAGTAATATTATTTATTGGAATATAATTAATCAGATTCTAAAAGATTAACACATGTTTCTTTGTTTTTAGGACAAAACTTAAATTTTACAACCTCAAAGACAGTTTCTAGGGAGCATGACTCATTAGGCAATCTCAAACTTTTGGGAATAAACATAGAGAAGACCTCAGGCTTGGAAGCATTTGCTGTAGCATTACTTGATATTCTGAGGGATAAGGGGCCAAGAAATACATAAATTGTCTATGAAGATTCTCAAACATCCAGGTCATAGCTGTCTCAGAGCTGCTTTTCAAAAAGCAACTGGACTTTCTTGAATTTTCGTTTCACTTCTCATCAACTTCTGAAGAAGTTGAACTGAAGAAGCTTCTTGGATGAGAAGTGAAACATTTTCAAGGGAAAAAAACACAAGAAAATGCAGTTGCCTTTTGAAAAGCACCTTTGTAAAGGTATTGAAATCTCACTATTCAGCTTAATTCCAAAAATGAACCTGTAGCTAACAAATAAATAAAAGCAATGGTAAGAGAGCCACAATCAGGAACTTTTTCACAATTTTGGGGCGAGGAAGTGTAGGAGGTGAAATAATGGAATGCAACATGTGTATAAGCAGCCAAAAAAAATGTCTTGAAAATGATTTGGGGCTGAAATTCTTAGAAGACGCCACAGGGTAATAAAGTAGTGAGCTAAGAAGAAGGTAAAGCCCCAGAGAGGATGTGGAATTTTTAAAGGAGAACATGGAGATTAGCATAGCCTCTTCAATCACCTCTTGATCATAGTTATTGCAGTTTTGGGCCCAGGACTTTCCCCCAAATTTAAAAGCTATTCCCACTCCTCATCCCAGAGAAAGAGATGGAAAACTTGCTAATTCTTTCACAGGGAGATAAGCAGGTACTGAAACATATTTTGTTTATCTACATGCTAATATGTTAAACAGTTCTACTGTGGCTAGGAGTTTTATAACCTGGGCCTTATAGTTGAAAATGGTACTATTTTGCATTTCCTCCAATAACAGTTCAGGCTCCATATACCAATGTCTTACATAATTGAACAATATTTTTATGCAAAGAAGTTTGCTTCTCCCTCCCTTTCTCCCTCCCCTTCTCCTTCCCTTCTCCCTCCCTTCTTTCCTTCCTTCCTTTCTTTCTCCTTCTGTCTTTCCCTCCCTCCTTTCCTTTCTTCCATTCTTCCTCCCTCCCTTTCTCCCTCCCTCCCTCTCTCCCTTCTTTCCTTCATTACATGATTGTCATGCTATTTTTCTTTTCTGGTCCTTCCTTCTTTCTTTGCTTACTTCCTCCCTCCCTCCCTCCCTTCTTTCCTCCCTCCCTCCCTTTCTTCCTTTCTTACTTCCCGCTCCCTCCTTCCTTTCTTTCCTACCTTCTTTCCTCCCTCCCTTCCTTCATTACATGATTGTCACACAGAACACAATACTTGTAATTTTTTTAGGAGTTTATGTATATTGAAGCCACACTATTTTTTTAAAAAAACACTGCTCAGTTCCAATGCCAGCAGAGGACCTTAGTGAAATACAGCAAGTGTGATTCAAGTGTTATTGTTACTGATACCAAAATACTGACTGTAGTATGCAGGTGCCAATTTGCCATTAACCAGCAGGCTGCCTTCCTTAGTGTTAAGCTTTAACAGAAGTATATTCCCACGTGAGGAAAGAAAGATGGGTTAATTTGTATATGGAGTAAGAAGACACCTGGGCAACCCTCTCTTTTCTCTTTTTAATGTTAAACCTTTGTTGAAGGCTACTGAATCGGAAGAGGAAGAGATTAACCAAGGCTGAGATTTTCTAGTGTTGCTGCTATGAGTAGAAACAGTAGAGTATCATTTATTATGATTTCAAAGATAGATCTTTCATGTCACTCTAGATTGCTTTTAGAATTGTCTTAAAAAGTAGCAAAAATACCACTTTTGAGGCATTATAGACATAACCATGCAACTTTTTTAAAGAAAATTAATTTTAAAGAATTTTAGAGCAATCTGGCTGAAGCATTGTGTGTTTGCGCGCTGTTTATACATGCTTCAGAAATAATTTAGAAGAAGTGATTCAACCCTCACGTGACCATGACAGCTCTCTGCTATTCATTAAAACAGCTACATTGTTTCAAAAAAGAACAAACTCACGCAGAATGAAAAAAGACAGTTTACACAAACAGCAGCCATTGTCATCATTGAATTATCTTTTGCTTCAATTTATAAAATATGCCAACATGTTTATTGATTGTATTTAGCAAGGGTTAGAGAGAAGCATTCTGAGTAAATTTGCTCTTATTCCTGTTATTTCTCTCACAATAAACACATAATCCTGTATATGTGAAGGATACAATTCTTTAGTTATTCTGTAGGTTATTTTTTAATTATTAGAAAATAAATAAATAATAAAATGTTAGATAAATAAATAATATTTATATGTATTAAATTTGTATGCTGCGCCTCTCATGGTTTGAGGTGATAATGTTGGTCTGGTCTGAAAAAGAAAATTGTTAAATGCCATAATAACAAAAGTGATACAATGTTGAATCAAAGGCCAGAACTCTACCGTAAGTGGAAACGAGTTAAGAAAGTGGATTGACTTTGACATTATGCCAATGGGGTGGGAAGTGTGCATGGGTTCTTGGCTTTTCAAGGACTGGACACACCACAGCACAGCAAAGCTGTCCAAAGTAGTTTATTGCATCATACATATTCCCCAACAACAGTCAACTTAGAACTTAGAATAACAGAGTTGGAAGGGAACTTGTAGGTCATCTAGTCCAACCCCCTGCTCAAGCAAAATACTCTATACCATTTCTGACAAGTGGCTGTCCAATCTCTTCTTGAAAGCCAGAGTGGGCATGGCCAGGGTGGGCAGGACCAGCTCAATGTCACTCATGTT
This sequence comes from Bungarus multicinctus, assembly GCA_023653725.1. Classification (NCBI taxonomy): domain Eukaryota; kingdom Metazoa; phylum Chordata; class Lepidosauria; order Squamata; family Elapidae; genus Bungarus; species Bungarus multicinctus. Next base: position 35,880,794 of record CM042846.1, on the reverse strand, counting down.
GAGGGCGCCTGTGGGGGCCCGAGGGCTCTGCCAGTGAAAATGGGCTCCTGAGATCCATTTTCAGCTACGACCTTTTGCCAGTGAAAACAGCATGTGGCCCTCATTAACTCCTTTTTCAGCTGCATCGGCCTCCTGCAATCTATGCCAATTAAAACAGAGCTCAGGAGGGCCGCCAGCAGCCCTCCCAAGCTCCATTTCCACTGGCAGAGGCATTGCAGGCCAGTCCTTTGCTGTTTCCAGAGTAGCCCCACAGGCCAGATCTAAGCAAACTATGGGCCTGATCCTGCCCACGGGCCTTGAGTTTGATACCCTTACTTTATGGATTAACATATCTCAAAGGCTCTTGGCTACTACATGAAGGCACAGTTGGGCCTGCCCATTACCTTCTTCTTATGCAGAATGAGGACCCACGGCAGCCCCTCTGAAGTTCAGCTTGGGCTCAATCTGAGTAGAAGAGGTGATCCTTTGAGTGCACAGCTATAAAGTCATTTAGCCTCAATTCAAAAGAGATCTGAATAGGTTTGTTTGCTTGTTTGTTGGTTAAGCCCACTCAATCATTGGTCTTAAATACACTTAACTTTCTATTGGAGCTGTAGATCTTTATTAGATTTCAGGGCATTTCAGTCAATGAACATTTGTCCTGTATTTCAGAAGATACTGAGAAGGAAGAGGTGAAATGAACAGTCTGATGGCACTCCTGGTCTTTTGTCCAATAAAATGGGACCAGGACAACAGGCATTTTGACATCCACTCCATTAGTTACTTTTTTCTCCCTCTCTCCAAACCATATTGCCTTATGACTGAAGGAGATGTTCTCTAATTAGATGTGAATTATACAGTTTTCTATATTATGCTTAATTAAAGAATGAGCAAATAGTTGTGACAACTGGCAAGATGGTTATTTTGTACCATCTTGGGCTTTGCTGTAGCTTCAAAAGGGGCATGCAATCAGCAGTTGCCTTTAAAAAAGAGCAGTTAGAATAAAATGATTAGTTTAATCAATTTGGTCCTATTTTCCCAAACAAATGGAACAACTCAAATAGCACTCTCTTTTTAGATTGAAGGGCCATGCATTTCCAAACAGCAGACATATTTAGAAACCATCCCTTCTTTATAACAGGGGGGAAATTGCTTCATTTCACATAATTAACAGTTATTACATTGACTAAAGAATTGGAGGAATTGTTTGTCTCTTGTCAGTCACCAATTTTCACTCAATATTAAGGGTGTGCTGTTATTTTATTCTTCCTACAGAAAGAGATCATTTACAATGTTTCTTGAAAATGCCTCCACATGTCTGAATATTCCAAAGACATGTTTTGCTACTGATGAATGATTGGCAATTTGCAGATAATAGGAGCCAACACGGTTTCCCTTGTGAATGTCCTTTTCCAGTTTTGCTATCTATGCAAGCAGGAAAGAGGTTAAGAAAAAGGGCTAGGGAAGTAGATAGGCAAAGTTCAACCTTGCAACTAGGGAACAGGGAATAGGAGTTGAAATGAAACATCTCTAGATCAAGTAGTGTAACAGAAAATGATTGGGACCCCAGAATTTCAGAGATGCATTCCATGTCATAAGGATTTAAAACCATTGGCATGTGCTGGAAGGCTTAAAAAAACACCCAAGGAGTTTAGCACAGATTTACCACTGCAGAAAGCAGCTTTACATTGACTTGTGGGTTGACATTCTCTGAGCAATGTTCTATTGCAGAGGTCTCCAAACTTAGCAACTTTAAGTCTTGTGGACTTCAACTCCCAGAATTCCCTAGCCAGATTCCAATCCAGAAGAACCAAGTAGGAAGTCTACCATTTGTTACCTTATCCTGTGTAATGGTCCTGGTTTACTACATTTTCTTATCTATGTTTATAATTTTGGCAAGGTTTCTAGTTTTAATTTTAATTTTTAGTGGATGTCTCTGTGAGACAAGGAGAACATTTTCTCTCTCCAGTTTTATACCACAAATGGCTGTTTTTTTAACCTGCATCATTTGTTCTCTTATTTGCTTCAACCTTCAAATCCAGCTTGGCCAACTTAACAGTGAGTTGGATAGATTTGTACAATGGTATCATTTGTGATGAGGACAGAGGGAATGAAACATGAACGTGAACGTGAAAACCTGCATTTGTAAACCTGCATTTGTTTCTATATGATCTCAATCTTGAGATAAAAACGAGCAACAAGCAACACTAGAAATATTACAAAGCTTACCTTCGTGTATTTCTGTCTGTCAATTGTCTATGTGCCTTAGTTGATATGCAAATAGAAATGTAACTGTTTTTGTAAGCTTACTGACTGTAACTATGATGTGTATGCTACCTAAACGTCAGTCATGGATGCTGTAGGATGCTGTGAGCAGGGCTCAGGGGGCAAATGACAACACATGTAACAGTATTCTCATATGAATCTGTAACCTGCATCCTTGTCTCAGACATTCGGATGTAGTGGCAATGTTTTTGCAATAATGTCACTATAAAATGTCATCATTTTGTCATAACAGTATAGGTGTACCTTGGAGATATTGCAGGTTCGATTCCAGACTACCGCGTATCTCACACATTGTGAACATCACAATAAAACAAGTGACATGGATTCTGTTGGTTTCCCAGTGCATATAAAAGTTATGTTTATACTATACAGTGGTCTATTAATTGTGCAATAGCATTCTGTCCAAATAAATGTGCACACCTTGGTTGAAAACACTTTATTGCTAAAATATGCTAATTGACATCTACCCCTTCACTGAATCATAATCTTTTTGCTGATGGAGAGTCTTGTAAAAAAAAAAAAAGCATACTATCTGTGAAGCACAATAAAGTGAAGCACATTAAAACAAGGCATGCCTGAAGTTTCTTGCGGATGGTGATGGCCTCAATCTAGTCCAAGGGTGTCAAACTCATGGTGGTGTCATGTGACATATCAGGACTTTTTTCCCCTTCGCTAAACCAGGCATGTGCATAGCCAGCACGTGATACATCCGGCCCACGGGCTGGGAGTTTGACAACCCTAGTCTAGTCAATCTACAGATTTTCAAGATAAGACCAAATGAAGGAAAAAGGAGAGACAAATCAATCCATAAGCTATGATTTCTTATTTCTAGTGTAAACCATTTAAGCTACAAGAAGTCAATATTCCATTAATAATAATAATAATAATAATAATAATAATAATAATAATAATAATAATAAATATTTATTTATATATATACCGCTCCTCTCCCGAAGGACTCGGAGCGGTGCACAGCCGTACAGTTAAAACAATAAATATGTGGAACAATAAAACTAAATTAAACCCAACCCTGGCTGTAAACAAATTTAAAACCATACTCTAAAACCCTAAAATTTAATAAAAACAAAACACCCCAAAACTAAAATCAGCCCAAGCCGGCCTGGTCAAAAAGCCAGGTTTTCAAAGCACACCTGAAGGTCCCCAGGTCCGTGGCTGTCCGTAACTCCGGGGGCAACCCATTCCAGAGGGCAGACGCCCCCACAGAGAAGGCCCTATTCTTCGGGGTCACCAGCCGGCACATAGATGCCGACGGGACCCACAGGAGACCCTCCCTGTGGGAGGAAAATGGCAGAATGCGGTCTTGTAAATAGGGCCACTTATGAATAGGACCACCCTCTAAAATTTTATTTTCCTCATATTTTCTCAATTTTCCTCTGTCTGGTTGAAACTTCTTGATTTCTAACATAGTTCCTATAAGAATCTTTCCAATTCAGTTTGATATAGTTATTCTTCTTCAATTCAGCATGGTACTGCCTTGCAAATAAAATGCATATCATTTAATCCAGAACACCATTACAAAGACCTGCTCAATTTTAAACCCAAATACACTAATTTTGCTGGTTTATGGATATAAATTACTTGTGCTCAAGGAGATGCACTGAAGTCAAATGGGTTGATTTTTTTTAAAGCCAGAAAGAACTTAACTTTCCTCTGTTGCATATGTAAACCCAAATCTAGATTTGCTGCATGTATAGAATATCAACTATTTTATTCTCTTTTGACAAGTTACATACAATCCAATTGTTTTTAATTCTAAATCCTTGGCATACAGCAACATTCTCCAAACTAAATTAGTTGCTTGATGCATTAGCACAGTATTAATTTCAAGTGCTTTGACATTTTTATAAACCATTACACTGCACTCTTTTAATCAACAGTACTTTGACTCTTATCAGTGTGCTTAGGTAAAAGACATTGATTAAGATGCCCTAATGGATTATAGATATTATCTTTCATGCAATTTGTAAAGAATTAAGTTAATAATTTTCCAATCTGTGATCTTAGAAAATTTGGTTTCCGTTAGTAAGATATGATTTATAGCTAGAACAAATGAAGTTTTTCCATATAATCTGTGGATTAAATTTTAAATGCACTTAAAGCATAAAGAATTAAAAGAATATTGATAGGACAAAATCCAGATTTCCCCAGATGTCTCAGACTTTAATAGGAATAAGCCTTTAATAACTACTAGTACATAGTAAAATGAATATTCATTTGTGTGACATTTTAAAAAAGCATACTGAATTATTTAGAGTTCAAATTCTGCCCAAGATTATTTATAACAACACTAGACTGCAGTAGTATGAACACATTAAATCTTGAATGTGAACATCAATTTTAAATGTGAAAATGTAGTACAGAAAAATGATTAATCTTCACTAAATATATAAAGTTAACATAATTTGTATACTTTTCTTTTTGAAATATTTTTTTTCATTTTTCATATCCCTCTACTCTTCTAGAATTGCATTCAGTAGTGATTTCCATAAATTGTCAGGATGCAAATATAAAGTGAACTCAATTATTTGATACTATTAGAAATCTTGGGTTTTTTACATACTTTGTTGTGCACAAGTTGCCATGTAAATTGTTTTTAAGGTAAGCTCTGTTGGTATTTATGTATTCATTTTTTATTTACTGGGAGCTGAGAACAAATGGAGAGCAATGGAAATGATCCATTAAGATTTCCTAAGATGCAGTGTGAATTGCCAAGAAATTTTGATAAACTTAAAAGTATTTGTTAAAGGTTTTGTTTTATTTATCAGGGATAATTTGATAAATACTTTTAGATATATCTTGACCATCACCTCTATCATCATGGATCACTTTGTGGAAGGATAGAAATAACCTTTAACATCGTTCTCCTTCCTTCCTGTAAACTACAGTTAATAAATCCAGTGAACCAGAACTAAATGCAATTCCTCTTAGCCTTCTGACTCTGAAGGTCAGCATCTGAACCAAAGTTTGGGACTGGGAGAGTTGGCAACTGTTCATCTAGCTTGAAACCTGTAGTACTCTTCTTTTTTCCAGCCAGGAAAAGCAACAAAACAGAGCAAACATCCTTTAAAATAATTTTCTTTCTTATCCTCATATTATGGAGATAAAATTATTAGATCATAATAATGGACTAAGACCATTATTCTAAAAACTGCACTACATAGAAGTTGGTGCATTTTTATGTCATTGTGTCATTGACTGATCCCTCTCCAAGCTTTTCTTATCACTCCCAGGAACAACAGGCTATAAGGAATCTGAAGAAATCTTCTGGATTCATTGTCAATCAGGCAACATTATATTTATATCATTGAGTGATATAAATCTTAAAATGAGGAATAATGAACTGAAGTTTGTCTTGAATCATGGTCTTATTGGTGCTCCAGAAGTTTTAGAACATCACAGAAAACAGCAAATATTGTTATGTATATTTTCTTCCTGTTCATCTTATTGGAAAGGTGTGACTACTTAGTTGGATAGTTCTCTCACTACATTTTAATTCCTTGACCATTCTTTGAAGAGCTCCCAAACCTGAATACAAAACAAGGAATAACACTGATTAACAGCAACAGTCATGGTGGATGGGGACCTGGGAATACCATACAATACAGTCCATTTTTCAATTCACATTCTATGAGATTAGAGGAAATAATCAGGCCTCACTTATTGCAATGAAAATACCCTCTTTTTAAAATATGCTACATAGACTACATATCTTAACAGCTGTTAGGATTTCCTACGTGGAATTTTGGAAGCAGGAAAATGTACCATCAGAGGATGTTGTTATAAAAAAAAAATTCAGACTGTGCAGAGATGGACAGATTAACAATGAAATTAAGAGACAAAGAATGGTTGATATACTGTATATTATAATGTCTGGGATGCCTGGTATGAATGGTTTAAGAATAAAAAGAAATCAAAATGACAATTAGGTAAAGAATAAGAAACTATATAAATACTTATATCTATATTCATAGCTATCTATATTTATTTACATATTAAGTTGAAATTGTATAATGAAAGAAATGTGTATATAGAAAGATGGTAAGGAAATGTAAAAGATGTCTTGATGTTGATATAATGATGTATAAAGTTTTATTTTATGTTTTTAAATTTTGAAAACTAAATAAAATTTAATAATAGGGAAAAAAAGAAAATATCCTCTTTTTATGTAATTATAATTTAGCAAGAACTCATTTAGCATCCATGAGGTAAAAATTATGAAAAATTAATAACATCAAGGGTTAAATAATGGAAAGATAAATTTGGGGAATTCAAATGTAGAGGGGATCCCTCTCCCCTATTTCGTTCATCTTCAGGAATGCAAGTTGTTAAGGACTCAGTCTAGAAGCTATTTTAAAGGAATGTGGGCGGGCAACTATGGCCCCTTTATGACCTGTGGACTTCAACTCCCAGAATTCCTGAGCCAGCCATGTTTCAGATTTCTGTAATCTTAACAGATATCTGGTTCTTCCTGAGTTATTTAGTTAGTTAGCTGTATCCTGCCTTTGCTATTTTTACAAATAACTCAAAGTGTCAAACTCAAAAGTATTTTTCAAAAGGCAACTGGGTTTTCTTTCTTTCTTTTTTCTTTGAAAACATACTGCTTCTCATCCAAAAAGCTTCATTCAGGGTGGGGTGAGGAACAGTCCTATTCCCTTTGGAAAAACACCCTTGGGACAACCACTACCAGGATGATCGAGAATCTCCATAGACATCAAGGAAGCAAACATATCCAACACATCTTCTTCTCCTATTGCCCTTATAACAACAATTCTGTCAGATGAGTTGGTTTGAGAGAGAATGACTGGCCTGAAGTCACCAGCTGGCTTTCATGGCTAAGGCAGGACTATTATTTCCAGTCTCCTGCTTTCTAACTTGGTGCCTTAGCCACTAGACCAAACTGGCTCTCCAATTGCTGATTCTGCTGTTAGATAATCTTATTTGACTTGAACTCTCAATATTATGAGAATTACCACTTTATAAAATTTCAGAAGCAATGGCCTGTAATTTCCTATGTTATCTTGAACAATACTTGTGACTCAATGAGAGAAAAGAGTACATCTATAAATTGTCTGCACAAACTTGACATTTTGAATCCATTCTAATACATGAACTAATAGATCTGAGAACAAAGATCATAACAACTACTTGAGGGGAGGAGGGAAAAGCAATAATAATTGTACTATGAGCTGGCATGCTGCCAACTGCAAGCCTAAATCAATTAGTTTCAGAGAACATCCCGGTTAATAAATTTTACACAGAGTTCTATGAATGTTTTATCTCAAGAGTCTGAAATTATGGATTGAAACAGGCCAATTTGCAACCAGATTCATTTATTTCATCTTGTGATCTATTTTTCCTTCAAGGAGATTGTGGTGCCTTACCAGCTTCTCCATTTATCCTTACAACAATCTTTAAGTTAGACTTGGTTGAGAAGAAACATTAAAATCAGTTTATTTACTAACTCAAAAATATGCTCTTTTTGTAGAAAAGGGATGTCTGAGACAAATAAATGAATTTGTTTAATCCTTACCAGAATGTTCTTTTTTTAAAAAATCACAAATCAACCATTTTGGCTTTGATTAATCTATGTCTTTACATAGGCATACCTGAAGGGATGTGCTTCCCCATATAATCAATGCTGATGACATTTTCTGTTCTTTCAAAATTACGATGCTTATTTAAAACAAAATACAAAAACTTCCTGGTCCCTATTAAGTCCTCACAAGTGTCTTAGCCATGCAGTTGCAGAACATTATTTTGAAGAAACACTCTATTACTACAATAAGGCCAAAGAATTTGAAAGAATACAATAAATTTCATAAATAAAAATGGTGACAGCTCACAAAGATTACTAGGTACAAATGGAAATACACATTATTTCCATAACAAGGAAGATAAAGCAGGAATGGTTAACTTGATTATTTTATTTGGAGAGGAAAATATGTTCTTATTTGGATATCACTTCTGGAATTTGTGCTTGTGAAGAAAAAAAAATGAAACTTTGATCTTGGTTTTGTTGATTAGAAAGGTTTGATATTATAGAAATGGCTAGTGATATATTAATGTGTAAAAGCAAAAAGTTGAGGTTGGAGTGTGTTTATCTTGTACCGTGCTAGGAAGAGTTGGAAGTCAATGCCCCTTTCTCTTTCTTTTTCTCTTCCTCTTGAATTTCACACCTCCTTTCCCCCATTCCCTCCCTTAATTTCCTATTTTCTTTTCTTCTTTGTATTTTATATAATAAAAATAAAAATGATAGTAATAATAAAGAAATACTCTATTATATTATGGTTGATTGAATAGAAAATGCTGGAGCTATTTAATAGGAACAAAAGACAAGGTCTCGTGCTACTTAGTGGAGCAGGGCTCACGAGGACATAGAAGCCCCCCAAATATAAAAAAAAATGTGTTCTCTTTTTTTAAAGTTCTCTCAAAAGCTCCTTTGGAAAAGCATCCATTCCAAATAATGGATTCACTTCTAAACATCTGAAACAGTATATAGAGCAACAGCTGGATTTGGGTAAATATATCAAATATACAGCAATATATAAAACTTAATCACATCATTTATAGAGGAGCCGTTAAGTTGAAAATTGCATTGGATAGACATGTTTAAAGGAGGGTGTCACCTTAACAGTTGGCCCGTAGTGCTTCTTTGTATTAGTCTGGAACTAATTCTGCATCAGCGTGAAATGAATTGGATTTGGTTCATAACCACCATTTGAATATTATTTAGCTCTGTGCTAAGCCTACATACAGAGTGTCAGTCATAAATCACATTTGTTAATAGATTTGTCAGGGATACAGATATTCTTCTTACACTGTTAGGACAGAAAACTAGCTTCCTATCCCATATTATCAAAAGTTAGGTAGACCAAAAAGAAATTGAAATGATTATTTGAGATCATTTTAAGGGTAAAGCCTTCAGCAAAAGCTGGTAGTTTATTTATTTATTTATGCTTTTAATTATTTACTGTATTCAATCAATTTATATAGCCACCCATCTCAAATACATGTGCAGCTTACAATATTTTTAACAAACATACATTTACAAAATGATAAAGTACAAAGCAGCTGGGCGGAAAATAATAATGGTTACCACTATATGAGGCAGGCTCTAAAGCTGAAGCATAGGCCAGGTCTTTAAGGCTTTATGAAAAGCCAACAAGGTTTTGGGTCAATTTTATCTCCAGAGTTATGATGTTCCAGAAAACGGACGCCATTGTGGTAAAGACTTTTTCTGGACTGAATGGCCAACCTCCATTAGGTGATGGTATCCAGAGCATTCTTCTTCTTTCCAATCAAATAGGACAGGTAGAAATCTGGGGATCTCCTATGAAAGCTGGCCTTTCTGAACATTAGCATGTTTGGCTGCTTTCTTTCAGAAACAAAGGATTCTGATCTTTATTTGACATAATCTCATCTAATACAAAACTGGCATATATGAATTTTGCTTCTACATGTACAGGTATCTGTTGGTTCAGAACAAAAAAATATAACATTGGCTCGTCCAGAAATGGCAACAGTGGGATCTTTCAGTAACAAACCAGGTGGCTTAAAAAGCATTGAGAATGGGGCACTCTGGCTAGAAGTGCCAGCTAATGAACAGCAAAGGAACAATTGCTTGTTTTAGCTTGTTACCAGAATCAACTTTCCAGTCTAGTCCTTTTAATCCCACTTAGATTTCTCAACCAATTTTCTTCGGAATGCAGTGAAAAATTTATGAAGATATCAATGCAGCCGCTAATATGGTATCACTCCCTCCTGTCTACTCAGCAATAGAAACCCCATCTGTCTAACAGTGGCTGGAGGCTACCTTGATTCTTTTCAAGTAGGTTCTTCTGGCGAGAATCTCCAAAACCAGACATTGATTCTGTCCTCTCCTTAAAAGGGCTGCCATTTGGCTAAAGTGATTTTTGTCTCTCTAGCAATTAGCCTGTGCTCAAATGTCCCCCCCCTCCCCCAATTTGTCAAGATTTCTGTGAGGTCATTTTAGGGACTGTACTTTTACCTATTGTATGCTTTCAAAACCTTAGCAAAATGTGTTCAAGATTTTTCCAGAATTCAAAAATAAATATATACTAGAAAAGCCTACCAAGTATGGTAGTCAGTATGCATGCCAGTACAATTAATCTCATTTCAGGAAATTCAGATAACATCTTCATAAAGCCATAATAAAGATTAATTATATTCTTTGTGTTTATTTTCACTTCTGAAGTTTTCAAGTGATTCCTCTGTAAAGTTATTCATCATGATTGAATTACATCAATAAAGGATCTTTATTATAATTATGAGAGTGCTAAAATTATGATAGGAAATCATTATTTGTTAAAGCCAAATTTAACTTTTGATATTAATTTACGAAGTTGGTGGCTTCTTTAATTTTTAGTGCACTGCTTTTTTATTTTATGGCAGAAATTAAAATGTTTGCTGAAATTTAATAGAAATCAAAGAAAAACAAATTAAAGACAGAGTCAAAGAATATATTTCTTTATAGCATATGACTTGGATGTTCTCAGACAAATGGCTATGTACTATGTTCTACTAAATATTCTCCGTCCTTGGTTACAAAGGAGAAAGTAGACTGCTAATGTTGTGTTTTGATTCTTAAAGCTCTTTAACACTTGCAGTCTATAAATTCATTATGTTTAAATGAAAATATTGATACCTTTGATGATGTTTTATTGACAAAAAGCATTTTTCTCCTTTCTAGATTAGCGAACATTACATTCATCACTGTCATGGGTTACAAAACAATAAACTGCTGTCACCACCATGAATAGCTAACCAGATTAAGCTAGGTGATGACATCATCAAGCAAAGTGAAGATCAGCGATGAACAAAAAGAAGTGAGGATCATAAGACTGGGTTACAGATTCGTACACTGCTCAGAACATTATTGTTTCTTACAACTGCTTAGAAAGCTGACATACAATTACAATAAATAGATAGCTATTTTTGCAAGCAGATGGCTAGATTGTGGGAAAGTTTGATGTATTTTCTGGAATTGCTGAAAATATTTACTGAAATTTTTGGCTGTGCTCTAAATGTCACATTTTACCTAGAGCAGGGATGTCAAACTCACGTTACAGCGGCATCATGTGATGTATCAGGACTTTTCTCCCTTCACTAAACCGGGCGTGGGCATGGCCAGTTGTGACGCATCTGGCCAGTGGGCTGGGAATTTGACAGCCCTGACCTAGGGATAAGAGGTTTGCCTAATTATAATATAAATCTATACACTTTACACTTTATACTCAATCAACAGATCAAAAAGCTGTTAAACCATACAAAAATATATATATTAAGGGAAAACCATGTGAATGAGTGCATCTATATTTGTATCTGTATGTGACAATAACACCAAAAATGCAATACCAAAGAACCAGCTAACAAATAAGGCATGCCAAGAGAAAGAAAAAGATCAAGAAGTTTTATATGGTCTTAAACAAATATAGTAAAAAAGCAGAAGCAAAAAGAAAAAGAAGAACCACTCAAGATTGTAATATAAGAAATTAAAAGAAAGAAAGTAAAATCAATATGTTCACCCTTCCTTAATTTTACATTATTGTGTGTAGAAAGTCAGTGAAAACAGCTACTCATTTAAATGTGAAGGGGAAACCGATGTGTTATTCCTACACAAATCACTGAGAGGCATACCTACATCTAAAGAAGCTACAAGACAAATGCCATCCTTCCTCTAAAGTTGCATCCAAAGGCATTGTTGTGTTGTTTCTCCTCAGGAAAAAAAAAATACCAATCCCTGAACCAGCCCTAAATAATACAATTGTTTTCTTGCAATTGCCCCCCCCCCCCCTTTCAGGAGAATCATAGTCATCCTCTGCTCCTGAAGCAACAACGTCACACAATAGCATCAGGCAACAAACAAAAACGGGGACTGGTGTGGGGGGAAAGGGACTCGAAAAAAGCCACAAACCCAAACAGAGCACATTATGCAGAAATTGCCTTGGCATGCAGGTCATTGGTGATTTCATTTGTAAGTAATGTTTTGATTGTCACAGATTATATGTTGCTCTCATCCCCCTGACATTTGTTGTACGGTAGGATTGATTTTTGTGCTCCGGTATGAAAAGGTCACTTTGATCAATGCATTGTAATTGGCACTAAATTAGGATCATATCAGGTTATTTTTCTATTTAATGATGAAATATTAAAGAATAGCATGGGAAGATTTCAGGGTCTAAAGTGCACTTTAAACCTGTTTTAATGATTGTTTATTTTGTAAAGGAAAAAACAGAGAGAGAGAGAGAGAGAGAGAGGCAAACCCCCTAAAATATGGAAAATGATTCTGAGGTATCAGAAGAATGGCCTTGAATTATACAGTATTTCATATAAAGTGGACTAAGATTCCCAGATTCCTGATGCTGAAATAGCAATTTTGGATCTACTAAGCAAGGGGAAACATCTATATAAGATGTCTAAGGCATTATAATGTAAGAAAGATTTAGTAAGAAAAATTAGTCTGATTTGAAATTGTCAGGCCTCAGGCATTTTATTCAAAGTGTTCGGGGTTCCACTGAACCCAGTAGGAAAGCTGAAAAAATTCTCATTGTTTGCTGATTGTGGCATGTTTTACAGATTAATAAACAAATGAAATGAACATGTGGAACACCCGTAGACATAAGAAGAAAAACAAAGCTGATGTAATATGTGCATGCGTATGTGTGTGCGGGTATATGCGTGTATGTGAGGCTAATGATCATGAGGTACTTCTTTGACTAGACTAGCATAAAGTAGGGTGTGCACATATTTTATTTTGAATGCGAAGTAAACTTTGAGGGAACTTGGTAGGCAGCATAATATGACATCACTATAATATTAAAAAGGAACTATATAATCATTATGTTTGCTATAATTCTGGCAGCTCTTCTGAAATCTAGCCTGATTTTGATGCATTGGCTGATAAAGGCATGTTGATAAAAATAAGCTGTATGAACTCTTGGAGCTCTATTGAGAGAAAGTCTGAGCTAATAAGTTCTTGCAGATTCAAACATAAGAAACTATTTTTAAGAGACTATCAGAGTTCTATGAGTCTGAATAAGTCAAAATTAAATTTATTTAAAATCCATTGATCTGCCATGGGATTATTAAGAGTACAATCTATGCATATCTGTTTTGAAAGAAATTCTACTAGCTGTAGACTGATATAGAATTACAGTTTAAAATTTCTCAGTTTTCATGGTATTTTTTCCATTACCTATGTTTCTGTCATTTGTAACTACATTACTTAATGTATGATTTTGTTTATACTGTATTAAACAATTTCTCCTCCTTCTCCAGCTTCCACCTGTTCAACAGATTTATTCCAGATGATTATATTCTCCAGTCTTGTTATTTTAATGTTCATTAGGAATTGCAACGCTGAGTTTTCAGTCAGCAAAACCACTTAGAAGACACTAATTTTGGGGAGGGTTATCTGAAGCCATGAGAGTTAGCATGGTCCTATGAATTCATAATATTGTGAATTATGCTAAATTGCATTTATTGTTCATATCTTTCAGAACAATTAAATTTCTGCAAGGGGACTCTTAAACACAGCATGGCTGTTTTTTCATCTTCTCCACATTTTTTAAAGAATATATTCAAATCCCATTTTCATCTGTATAGGTCAGTTTCTGGATGAGCTCAAAGCTTAACATTTAGATCTGTGGAATTCATGGTATAACCTGATAAGCTTCAGAAAGATATCAGGGCAGCTTTTCTGCTCCTGAGAAGATTTTCTACAAGAATGGCTGCATTTAAAATAAAATTGTACACAGAAAAGTGAGCATAATCAGTGAAGAATTTTGCAAAGCTGGAAATGAAATTATACCTCTACAGCAGAGCTATGTACAGTGACTATTTCAGATGTTTATTAACTTTTACCAAACCTCAGAAAAGCCACCTCATTATCAAATACTTAAGATCTGCATAATATGAATGAAAGATGCTTGAGCATCTTGCTGTTTGTTCTAAAAAAGTAATTTTCAGTAGTGGAAGAGAATATGCTGGTTGCAGAGGTGGATTGAATGCCAGATACTGAAGATGATGTTGGTGGACAGGTCATCTGCCATAAAGTCTTAGAGAAGCTAAAGAGGTTCTTATCTAATTGTTTGATAGTCTACTTGTGTTCAGAGTGGGGGGGGGGACTTTTATTCTATTTTGAACTTATAACAGTGAGTTGCTCAGACACAGTAGTAATTTGGTACCTAACTGCTTTGAAACTCATCAAATTTGGTACTCAACATATTTTGACATGAACATTTTGTCCCAGTACTCATTGTTTGTTTGGTACTTGTCAGTGCTGGCTGCCTTGTTACTCACTACATTATTCCCTATGGGAAAAAATTGTTTAGTACTCATTGTTTTTGGTACTCATTGCACTCCTGAATCAATTAATGACAAGTACTGAGGTACCATTGTACTATTTTGCTGATGGGGAATTCAAACATTTTACAAATAAATAAATAGCTTTCTCCTGATAGTCACTTTTGAGCATCTCGCTTAATAGGATTAAGGAGCTTATAATGTTCAACTTCTTCATAATGTGAAACTGACTTTTTGACCGTTAAATTGTAAGACTGCACAAAAGACCAATTGCTGAAATATATATATCCACACACACATTCACATATATACATATAAATATATGTGTATGTGTTTGTGTATGTATACCATAGTCTAGGCTATATTTTAATCTTTACATTTTTCATTTAGTCCCATGAGTCTATATGATTTATGTTTTAAGGAGAGCAAATTTACACCTTTGCTTTCAGTCAATATTTCCTCAGATTTTTGCATCTAAAGTAACACTTAGCATCCTAAGTGGCAATAAATAGAGTATGTTAATTTCTTCACTGTAAATACCTTCCCTCTCCATTGATTCATAAAGATAGTTGAGAAAAAGTAAGCTGCAAGGGGTATCCTTTGAAACAAATCTATGGCAGTAATGTGTGGTTTTCTTTAAGTTATGCATCATATTTTTAGTTTATTTTACTTTTACCTAGGCAATTGCCATGCACATATTAAAATTTTGCATTGGGAATCATCCTACAAAATATCAATCAGAGTAGAGCTGGAAGGGACCTTGGAGGTCTTCTAGTCCAATCCCCTGCTCAAGCAGAAGACCTTATACAATTTCAGGCAAGTAGCTGTCCAATCGCTTCTTAAAAACCTCCAGTGACAAAGCACCTACAACTTCTGAAGGCAAGCTGTTCCTGATGTTCTCACTGTTAGGAAGTTTCTCCTTAATTCCAGGTTGCTTTTCTCCTTGATTAGTTTCCATCCACTGTTTCTTGTCTTGCCTTCTGGTGCTTTGGAAAATAAGTTGACCCCCTCCTCTTTGTGGCAGCCTCTCAAGTACTAGAATACTGCTATAATATCACTACTAATCCTTCTTTTCTTTAGACTAACCAAACCCAAATCCTGCGACCATTGTTCATATGTTTTAGTTTCCAGGCCTTTAATCATCTTAGTTGCTCTTCTTTGCACTTTCTCCAAAGTCTCAACATCTTTTCTGTAATGTGGTGACCAAAACTGGATGCAGTATTCCAGATGTGGTCTTACTAAGGCTTTATAAAGCTGTACTCATACTTCACATAATTTTTATTCTATACCTCTTTATGCAACCAAGGACCGTATTAGCTTTTTGGTTGTTGCCGCACATTACTGGCTCATATTTAAGTGATCATCCACTAGAACTCTAAGGTCCTCTCACAGTTACTGTTTTCAAGCCAGGTTTAGCCTAATCTATATTTGCACTTTGGTTTTTCCTGCCCAGGTGTAAAACCTTGCTTTTCTCCACATTAAATTTCATTTTGTTGGAAGGGTCTGTCAAGATCTTTTTGGATCCTGAGCTTGTCTTCTGAGGTGTTGTTATGGTTTGCCAGCAGTGGGTGCGGATGGCTGAGGTTTCTGAGAGTGAGGACTCAGATGAGGGGCCTGCGTGTTATGCAGGGATGGGGCCAGGACTATCGGAGAGTGGGATGTTGTCTTCGGAGCTTGTGGAGTCTGGCAGCAGTGATACAGAGGACCCTGAGGAGCCCATGCCCAGTGTGCATGCATGCAGGGCTGCTCGAAAGAAAGAGTAAGGCTGCAAGGTGATGGCCTCTCCCGTAAGGGATAAAAGCCAGCCCTCAGGGGTTGGGTTCTTTGCAGGAAACAAAGAAGTTCTTTCAACTCCAAGTTCTTGTGGAAGACCTGTCTCTTCTGGTTAGTTTTTGGAGACTTTTGATTTTGGATATTTCCCTGCAATTAATTTTGTGTTCTTGGCAACCTTTCACAACCTTGAAAGGGCTTGCTCTTATCTGGGACAATTTTAATGATTCTTTTCTGTGAATGAACAGAATTCACAGAGATGTGTTAAAAAGGTTTGCTTTTATATATACTTTGTGTTTATTTGATTTGAACAAAGCTTGGGTCAGAACAGGTGTTGGTTATTCCTGCCAGCTCAGTGTCATCTGCAAATTTGATTAGTTCTCCTCTTATCTCCTCATCTAAGTTGTTAATGAAGATATTGAAGAGTACTGGGCCTAAGACGGAACCTTGTGGTATCCCACTGCTTACTTCCCTCCATGTAGATGTAGTACCATTAAGGACAACTCACCAAATAAGGTTTGTCAGCCAGTTAAAATCCTATCTTTTCTTTTCCAGTATCTTCTCAGGAATGCATGTTGAGCTGATTGGTCTATAGTTTCCTGGGTCTGTTTTTTGTTTCCTTTTTTGAAGATGGGAACCACATCAGCTCTTTTCCAATCCTCAGGTAATTTCTCAGTGTTCCAGGATTTTTGAAAGATACGGTACAATGGTTCTGAGATAACATGTGCCAACTCTTTCAGAACTCTGGGATGTAAACCATCAGATCCTGGTATTTTATATTTGTCAAGATCAGATAGTTCAGAGGCAGTGGTGGGATTCAAATAATTTAACAACCGGTTCTCTGCCATAATGATTTCTTCCAAAAACCAGTTCACCAAACTGCTCAGAAAGTTAACAACCGGTTCTCTCGAAGTGGTGCGAACTTGCTGAATCCCACCACTGATCAGGGGTCTTCAAACTTGATAGCTATATGACTTGTAGACTTCAATGCCCAGAATTCCTCCTCCAATCATATTAGCTCAGGAATTCTGAGAGCTGAAGTCCACAAGTCTTAAACTTGCCAAGTTTGAAGACCCTTGAGATAGATGTTATCTAACCATTTTCTTGCTTATTTTAATTTTTATTTCCAGTCTGTCTTTTACAGTTAGGTTTTTGGTAGGTTGGGCTATAGTTTATTTTTGCATAAAGACTGAAGCAAAATAATGAGTTAAGCAGCTCTGCTTTCTCTCTACTACCTGTTACTTGCCATCTTCTGTCTTAAGTGGACCTATTGTTTCCTTGACTTTTTTCTTGTTACTTATATGTTGAAATAAACTTTTTTTATAGTGTCTTTGACTTTTGTTGCAAGACTTTGTTCATTCTAAGCCTTAGCTTTCCTGACTTCATCTTTGCAGATTCGGGCTATAATAGACACATAAAAGAGAGAAAAAAGAATCTTATTTTTTTATTTGTTTGTTTCAGGAGATCTCTACAAAATTGGATTCCCTCACCCTATCTCCTTAACAGGCTGCAACAGCAGTGATCAAAGTACATATTTCCTTTTTCTATTTCCTCCTATGGTACGGGGATAAACCTATATCAGAAAGATACACACTGTTAGTTCTTCTATCACCACCATAATAAGTGCTGAAGACAAGCAAGAAGAGCAGATGGGAAAAGACTCATAGCTGAGAGATGAAACAGCTCGAATGTAGGAAGAAAAAAGGCATTTTCTGTCTCAGAATGGGAAAGAACACTGAAGATTGTAATGCAGCATCCAATCTGGGTTGGTGACCGAGACCAGAGGTTTAATCTTCCGAGCTTTCGGATTCATGCTGAAGCCCATCCTCAGGGAACTTCTATCTGGAGAGTGAGACACTCTGCTAGAGAGAATTTCTTTAAGGATGGTCTCCAGTATGAGTCCAAGAAGATTAAATCTTTGGTCCTGGTGACCAACCCAGATTAGATCCTGCAACATTATCCCGGGACAGATATATTTGCCTTCATTCATGAGGATTGTAATGTTCACTTGTAGGCTAGTGCCAAGCACCATGAGTCACAAAGATTCATATTTAAGAAAGCCAAGCCCCAAAAGCTCCGGAGACAATAAGTCTAGGCTGTCTGCCAAGAATATAATAAGGGTGGAAAAAAACAAAAGGAGATTGCTTCTAACTACTGGTTCTCCGAACTGCTTAGAAAGTTAACAAGGGGTTCTATGGAACCGGATAGGACCGGTAGAATCCCACCTCTGGCCCTAACACAGTTTGGAGATGACACACAATGCTCATAAATTTGAAATCAGACAGTTATCATTCTTCCCATTAGAGGTCTAGATCACTTATGATTGTGTCAGCTAGTACCACTAGTAGCTTGGATTGTAGTTCCTTTAAGTTCTATTCTCAAGAACAAGAAAACATGGGTTTCCTTTTAGAAAAACATATGCTTTCCAGGTTCATTTCTCTCTTCTTCAGATAGTAAAGGTTTTCCTAAGAGCAGTTTCATCCTGAAAATGGACCACTACTACCATTCTTCCTGATGGCCTTGTATACCAACTACTCTGCTGCTCTCAGCTGCTCCAGGATACCTGATATAGACCCATTTCAAACAATTTATGTTTATCAAACACTGTTTATGGCCACAATTTTAGTTCAACATGTGCAAAATCCATTTTCATCAATATTCTTTTTTTCAGGTTAAGTCTGCTTTGTAAGCCCAATTTAAGAACATTTTTGTTTGTTTGCTAAATGTTTTGCATGAAAAATTGTGTTTATTTTGTATGCCTTTCTCATAACATACGCTTTTCTTATGCCATATTGTCTTTTATATACACAGCTTTTTTAAAAAAATCTGTAATATATTTATGTTAAGCTTTTGGAAGAGGAGAAGGAGGAAGAAGAACAGAAGAAGGAAGGAAGAGAGAAAAGGGTGATTTTGGTCAAGCATCATTGCCAAAAGATTAACTCACATACTAGAGAGAAGTAAGGCTTTGAAGAAAATATGTGCAATATGTCATTAGGAAAACATGAATTTAGTCCTGGAAAACAGGAAGAGGTGAGAAAGAAACTGAAGGAAGGTCTGCCTTGAATCTGTTTACTATAAAAGGTAGGAAAGGGAAAACGCAGTCAGGTTTTTAAGATTGAATTATAACTTATATCGATAAGTAGAATTATAGTATTTTTTGTAATATTTAGTTCCTGCATTATTTAAAATAATTAAATTAGAAAAGTGCATCTTGAAATTAGATTTCATTCTCTCCCCACATTTATTACTACACAGAAACTTTCTTCCTGAGCTCTTCTTCATTTCCTATAGACCTAGAATGGTCCACGTTAAGAAGTTTACCTGTATTTTTAAAATGTTTGCTATATTTTTAGGACATGTAAAACATCATATTGATGCTTGACCTCTGTAATTTATTAGCTGCTGTAGGCTGTGCCAGTTGAATTTATAGAAACTCTTCCCTTCAAAGCTCTCCCAATCTTGTATTATCCCCCCAGTTTAGTTTCTTATATATAACAGGCCAGTGAGATAGGACAAAGCATCTGCAGGAGCAATTAAGTAGGGCAATCTGTTTCAATCTAAAGGTGCTGCTGAGATTTCATTTCCAACATATTCTTTTATTGACATCACAGAAACATTCCTCCCACAGAAATCATGCAGCCCCAGTTAATTCACAGTGTGTCCAGTTAATCCTATCTATAGTATAGAGTCAACATTATACCATTCAGTCAAGTAACATCTAGGTCAGAGGTGGTATTCATCAGATTTTGACCAGTTCTGGAGAACCAATAGTGAAAATTTTGAGTAGTTCAGAGAAGTGGCAAATACCACCTCTGACTGGAGATTTTACAATATCCTTCCCCTGCGATGCCCACCAAGCCACACCCACAAAATGGTAGTAAAAAAAATGGAATCCCACCATTGAACTAGGTGTCAAACTCACATCATCATGATGGTGTCATATGACATATTGGGACATTTTCTCCCTTTGCCAACCCAGGCATGGGCATGGCCAGAGCATGATGCATCCGACTCACGGGCCAGGAGTTTGACACCCTTGATCCAGACTAACAGTCTATGGAGATTTTCAGTCATCCAGGTCGTGGTTGTCCCAAAGGTGCTCTTTCAAGAGGCAACTGGATTTTATGAGCTGAAGAAGCTTCTTGAATGAGAAGTGAAATGTCTTCAAAGAAAAAAAAATAAAGTCTAGTTGCCTCTTGAAAAAGCACTTTTGGGATCTAGACTAACAGGAATCCTTCATGATTTCCAATCCTTCATGTTGTGACTTGCAAACATTTTTTTCACTAAACTGTGATCCCTGTCTAGTAGTATGCCTTCCATATCTGCCCAAATAGTTATATATATATATATATCAACATACCCACTGGGGCTACATACTTGCATGCTGCCTTCAATTCACCTTGTTCTGTATGTCTTTATATATTTCCTGAATATGTAAAAGGTGCACTTGTTTTCTTAGCAACAGCTAGATGCTGCATAAAACAGCTACATAAAACAATGCAGCATGTAGATGAAACTGTGCTGTTTTCTTCTGAAATCCTCCCTAACCTTCACTACCAATATAAATACCTATGCGGCTTGATAATATTAACTCTCTATTTCTGTGACCTCTCATAAAACAGCCCAGAGAACAAGCAGTGGACTAAAAGGACTCTAATGATCCCTTTGGACACTTATGTTCACATAATGACTGTTTGAAGATTTATATGCTCTGTATCGGTATAATTAGACGCCCACCAACCCATTTGACCCTACTGAGGTGAAAAGCTCTTCTGCTTTTCAGCAGATGAATCGATAACTCACACGTTTTACCACTGTGGAGTGAAACTGAGGAAATGAAAATCTGATAATTTTGCTCCCAGTGCAGTCTAGACAGAGGAGAGCAGTTTTAGCTTCTGACAGGAAGATCTATTTCCAGTTTCTCAAAAGGCTAGTGTCAATTCCAAAACTTCTCTCAATATTGATTTTCAGTTTTGTTAAAAAGGATGTTTTATTAGGAAATATTAGTCCCAGAGACCATGTAAAGCTTGTGTCTATTTCCAAGCTTGATGAAATCATAGTTTTAATTTGGAGCCTGTGTGCACACCTTGATCCCAACACCAGTTTCTATAGTGATTGCAACAAAAGCAGGCAACCCTGAGAAGTTGTTTCGGTGCTATATGAGTCAATTTAGATCAGTGTTAAGGCTGTCATGGACTGAATTAGAAATAATATTAGGTGTGTGCACCACTTCTCATACCTAGGAATGCTAGATGATCCATTATTTTTTACATTACTGCATCAAAAGTGTTGTTTTTCGGATTGATTGTTAACACAACAGCATATGCATATATATATATATATACACAAACACACATTTGCACACTTCTGAAATAGACTGGGAGCATTTTGTGCAGATGTTGTTAAGAATACACAGGAATGTTTACAATAATGAATGTTGCCAATACAGTTTTGCTTCAGTTTTATCCAGGCCAAATTAGGCATTTCTGAATCCCACCGTTTTCAAAGGAAGATTGTTAAAAAGGCAGGAAATGGAAGACAGAAATTAACTGAGTTAATGGGAGCGTGGAGAAGGCACACGCTTAGCTCAACCATTGAGATCAACACAATTCCAATGCTGACTTCTGTAGGCTACTGTTAACATCTGATCTCATACTTATTTTCTCCTGCACTTAATAAAATGATTGTTTGATGATTATTTTCTGAAGTTCTGCGGCTTGCTGCTTACTTATTCCAACTTTCAGTCAAGCAGCTGTACATAAAATTAAATTGAAATGAAATAAAATAATAAAAGGTAGTGTGGAATTTCCCCACAACTTTTCTTCTTCTGTCAAAGGGCCTTCTATTTTTCTGTCTTCTCTCAGGGCTAGAAAGATTGTTTCTCCTAGTTCATTTGGGGAGGTTTTTGTGCTTAATGTATTGTTGCAAGTTTATGGAGGACGTTAGTACTTTTTCTCTGTTACATGTCTTTCCATTACCTTGCAGCCTCCTTATCAGCCTCTCTTTCTCAATTTCAAAAAGTCCGGTGGGATGTATTTCTTTGACTTGTTTTCCCTGGGGATTTAATGGAGACATGAGGAAACAAGGAGCCTGTACATTGGAAAAATGGACATTCGCACACAGACAGTGCATACTCACATTTAAAATAAGTAAATCAACAACATTGGAAAATGTGCCACGTTTTTCCTTTTTGGGAGAAAAACATGAAATAAAAATGGGGAAAAATGGGGGAACCAAGTCCCTTATTTGGTTTAAACAATAATACTTTTTTAAAAAGCAGCAAATTAGAAAATAAAGTTAACAGAAAGGAACGTTGGAGATAATCCTATCTAAGGATTGTGGCAGCCAACATTAGTCACAGTTCATATCTCAATTGCTCAATTCAGAGAAAATTCTTCGAATTAAGCCAGTATGTTATCTAACTCAAATGGGATAAAGCTAACTCATTTTTAGGTACAATCAGCAATCCAAGCCAAAACTTACAATGTTTTAAATTGTTTCAATAAACATTAAATATATATTTGGAGCAAGCCAATGGATTTCTTACTTGCTTGTTTCTAAAATTGAGATGCTCGTGAAATGTAGATTCCTCTATTTCCCATAAAAGCCTCTAACACCATTTTGTATTTTAAGTGAAATAAGTGACATATGTCTGACAATATGGTCGATAGGATATGAAATATGTGCACTGGGACAAATATGAACCCTTTGGGTTATAAACTCTTCTTTTCGATGGATTTTATGAATGGCAAAATGGATAGCAACTCAGAAAGCAATCCTTTTATTACAGGGGTGTTATAAATATAAGATGCTCCTCAAAGCTTTATATGTTTTTTAAAAAATAGAAACCTGTTCTATAGTAGAGAGAAGTGGGCTTTTCTTATATAGTTTACTTTGAAACATTGCTGTTGAAACATTGGAATATGGTATTCTGTATTTTGCAATAGTCATAAGATGAATGAAAATTACGTTATCATGGAATAATTGTTTCAGGGATTTTCAGTTTTCCTGGCTTCACCCAATTAATTAATTAAATCCCAAAATAAGTTGTCAGTAAAGGTATTCCCACTAGACTTTTCACGTTGGAGATATCATCAATTCAAAATGCTTGTGATCAGGGTGACTTCTGAATGAAGGATTGATGGATAACAGAACGCTGTAAAACTATAAGAGTAGTATCCCACCATTTCCAAACACAAACAGGAAACAGGAAAAAAGCTAGAAAGCAAAGGGAAGGAAGGAAGGAAGGAAGGAAGGAAGGAAGGAAGGAAGGAAGGAAGGAAGGAAGGAAAAATGATAAGAAAACTTTTTGAAGAGAAAGCCAAAAAAACCTTTCAAAACTTTAACAAAATAAATTGGCAGATTTCAGCAGTTTGCCACTCCACTGTAGCTACGTTACCGAAAATTGATGCAAGTTAAATGGCAAGTTAAAGTTGTAGCCAACTCTACAACTTTACTTATGCAACAGCATCTGCATTCAGAGGAGTATTTAGAACACAAAAAGTGTTCTTGTAGATTTGTACAATGAGAGAAGCCACCCAAATTAAAGTACCTTCATTTGAAAGGATCCAGGATCACACAAAATCGCAGGCATCCTTTTCGGTGATTTCTGAAATAAATGTGTTGTTCTTGCAGGCAAGGCAGTTCCATGTCAATCATTTTGTTTATGTGAAATTAATTTCTTTCCCCCACTCAATCCCCATCTCAGATAAATATCAGAATTAGCATGGCTTTGCCCCAGTAAGTAAAACTATCTCAATCAGTGCTTATTTGGGAATTGTCTTTCTACTTGTATAATTAGGATCTGTGTTCATAACCAGAAAAAGCTTATTTTTCTCGATACTGTACTTTTTCTTTTCATAGCATATTTTCAAAATATGATAAACATGATCACCTTTCAAATTTACTATAAAACCATTTTAATCAAAGAGACATTTAATATGTATTTTTTTAGTTGAAATAGTTAGGTCTATTTAACTAGAAATTGAAACAATCCTACTTTGTTTAAATATATGCAGGTACACATGAACTAATGCAAGTCTGTAGCTTTCAATGTTATTTATAATTCTATAAGACCATATGGGATATTCTAAGGCAGCAATTCTGTGCAAAGTTAAGTACGTAAGACCCATTGAAATTACTGGGATTCATTCCAAACAGGGATGTATAGGGTTATATGCATTAATAACCTTTCTTCTAATCCCCCAAAATATGATTGTATTTACATGATAGTCATCAAATGTCTCCCAGGGCATAATAAACAGGTCAGAATTGTAAATGATAGACACAATCTGGGCCAATATATGAAACTTGGGGGGGGGGGGAAATCCCCCATTGCAAGTAAACTAATAGCAAAGACCTAATCAAGTCAAACTCAGAACTTTTGTTCAAAGTCCACAAATAACTAACTATATAATACTCACAATGCATGACATTTCAGAAGCAAATGATACATTGCTAAACTTAGAATGTACATGTTATTTGAACTCCTGGTTTATCGTTGGTTGGTAATTAATTGCCAGTGATTCATGGTCCTGACTTTCTACATCAGAAACAAACAAAAATTAAACATCCTTGTTATATTATTTTAAAAGGAGCAGTAATTGTATCTCATGACTACCAATGGTGTTCAACAAAATTTCAGGGGGGAAAAAAGTGGGATGTACACCGTCCCAAAGGAGCTTTTGTTAGTTCCTTCCATTCTCCACCAGTCAGTTAGAACTAAAGAAACTTCTTAGAAGAGAAGTGAAATGTTTTTAAAGGAAAAAACAACAAGAAAGTTCATTTGCCTTTTGGAAAAAACACCTTTGGAACAACCATGACCTGGATTATTGAGAATCTCCATAGACGGATGTACACATGTATTATTTAGAGTAACAGGGGCTAGGCTGAATGTATATTCTGATTGAGGGATCAGTCATCAATTTACATATATATTCATGGACAGATCCATGGATAACACTTTTTCCACAGGATAAACCTCACTTATATTTACTTTGATTAACTTAGTTTAACACTTCTCTGCCTCCTTGTACATAGAGGTATACCACATGTGGAAATCTCTTTGTATCCAGTACTAAAATGAAAAATGTAAATAATTCAATAGTAGATGCCACTGAAATATATGTATATAATTCAATAGCATCTACTGTCACTGGATATGTATGTGTGTGTGTGTGTGTGTGTGTGAACATGTGTAAGTGAGGAAAGGTAGGAGAGAAAATTTTACAGTGATAAAAATTATAATATTACATTCACTGTTTGGCAAGCTGGATTAGATCTGCAAAGTAAACAATTGCCGAGTTATGCATTTATTACAAAAAAAGTGGTAGATTAAATAACAAGCCTTGAATTAACTGTATCTTTCATTCTTATTGTGAAAGAAATGGAAACTATTATGGACTTATGTGCAATTCACTATCTTGGAACACTCATGAGCATTTTCAAGGTTTTGGAAACCTAGATCTAGAATAATTCAAGTGTTTCTGTGCATTATATACAGTATATAGTTAAGCAACCATATTTCTGATTGGTTGGTTCAACCCATAGCTTCCAAACTGCAGTAGATTGCAGATACTACATACAAGCTTTTCTTCTATGTTCTAAGTCAGAGTTTCATTTATATATCTGATTCCCTTTAAATGTCTATGGAGATTTTCAGTCATCCAGGTCATGGTTGTCCCAAAGGTGCTTTTTTCAAAAGGCAACTGGACTTTGTTTTTCCTTGAAGACGTATCGCTTCTCATCCAAGAAAGTTGTTGATGAGAAGCTTCATGAGAAACGTCTTCGAAAAATGAAACCCAGTTGCCTTTTGATAAAAGCACATTTGGGATTCCATTTAAAGATAGGTTCAAAGTTAACAATATATTGCCATCATTTTAATGTAATTATGTTTTAATAAGTCATATTAAAGATCCTGGGTCCCTCTACATTCTTGTGTGAGTTAAAATTAAAGGTAGTGGTTTTAAGATTGTGCAAGGTGAAAAAGCCAAAGGGGAGAAAAACAATGTGTGGAAAACATTTATAAGTTTTAAGGAAAGCACAATGTTTCCTCTAAATATTCCCCTTTTCTGCTGAAACCACACCCACTTCCCCTTCACGCCCACTCATGT